>VBSM01000937.1:4572912-4583138 GCA_008086735.1 Cheirogaleus medius | reverse complement strand
AGCAATCCTCCTGCCTCAGCCTCCCAGAGTGCTAGGATTACAGGCAAGAGCCACTGCTCCTGGCTCACTCTCTGCTCCTTTTTACCTCTCCTCAAGACACAATGAAGAAGCTTTCACTGGCATCTCTGCTAATGATGTGAGGTCCCTGAGTGCAGGATTCTAACATGGGTTGAACAGTGTACAAGGCAATGGATTTGGACTTACATGCAAGAGGCAATTGAGAATAAAAGACAGGATTTGATCAAGTGCTACATGGTATAGTACAGACTATGAACACAGTGGAGATAGCCAGAAAGGATAAAGAAAAAATTATTCTGACTGTTAAAATGGTAAGGAAAATTTTAGTTAGAACTATCTTGAAATTAAAATTAGATGCAAATATTTTACTGATCAGAGTAGCAAAAAATGAAAAGATCAGTTTCATCTAATATCTCTCAGGCTATGAGGAAACAGCCATTTATGTTGGTGAGAGTATAAAGTAATATCATACATTGGATGTATTTTGGCAGTAGCTATTAAAATAATAAAGACAGGCAGTTTAAATCGCAAACTACATATGCTCTTAAATGAGAAAATTTGGGGTTATTTAAAACACACATACATACTATATACAGTTAAATTATAAGCATATAATATCATTTTACATCATTAGCTTGACATTATCTTAAAATATTTCCTTATTTCTTCCAAACCTTTTCTGTTTTACTCTCTTTTAATTCAGTAGTTCCTATCTTAGCTCCCAAGAACATGGAACTTTTTGTGTTACTTCATCATCCAAATCCAAGTGGAGCTCCCTAGATCCCTGAATAAGTTATATTTTCTATTTAGAACCAAAATCCACATTATCTCCTTCAGTTAAAAATTGTACACAGAAACTCTGTCTGAACTGGAATTCTCACTCATGGAAATTCTTTTTGCTTTCTTTTATTTAGCCTTTGAACTCAGTCTTTGAGCTTTTAAAAATTATTTACAGTGTATTACCTGCTCAAGTAATATATCTTTGCCATAGAAAAATATACAAAGTAAAAGAAGAAAGCAATTGCTTACAGCCTAATACACAAGGGTAAGGGTTATGAGTACTTTGATATATAACTTTCCAGACATTTTTCTGTGTATATGTTTGGATGTGACTGTTTTTTAAAAAATACATCATATTATACATGCTCTTTTGTGATTTGCTGTTTTTATTCAAGCATATGTACTAACTAATCCAGATGGGTTTTTAAATTAATGTTTTGTTTCATATTTTTGAAATTTAAAATTATGGTGGAGATTGCACTGTAATACTGTGTCTGCCCATTCAAGATCATGGAATATCTTTTTTAAAGTAAAGTCTTGTTTTATGTCCTTCAGTAAATTTTCATATATATCTTATAAATGAAATTACTTTTATATTTCAATATTCAACTAATAATTATTAATAGACAGTAACACCATTGATTTTTCAACAATTATTTTGTAACCAAGTATGTATTAAAATTTTTAGTAGAATTTCTTGAATATTTTAAATATATTCTTCAAATAATGACATCTTGTGACCCAGCAATCATTCTAGGAATCTATCCTCTAGAAGTAATAGCAGACATAAGGATGTGCGTGTGCGTGTGTGTGTGTGTGTAAAACATTCATTTCAGCATTGTTCTTAATAGAAAAAATATGGAAATAAAATAAATGTCTATCAAAAAAAAAGAACTATCATGGTAGGTGTCAAAACTATCCTAATATGGGGGAGAGATGAGGCTCAACTCCAAATGCAGCAGGGACAAGTGGAGATTTATGGCCAACAAGCAGAATGAAGAAGTCAGTGGATGGAACATTACTAAAAGAAAATAACAAGAGTAAGGGGAGTTCTTGCTAAACCTGACTTAACAGGATTCTTGCTGAAGGCAGGCCAGGGTGATCATATATCAAGGGTGGGGGAGTCTCTCTAAGCTAATGTAGCAGGATTCTTGCTACAACTGGACTAGACAGGTAGAAGATAGTGCCAAGGACAAGGCTAAGTTGAAAATAAGGCTCAGAGGAGCCTAACTAAAGTTTGACAAGCATAGAGTCTTTGTCAGAATCCAGTTGGTCCCAAAAGAATAGCAATGGACTGACTATAGCACTCAACGTGGGGTCTGTAGGTACTTGATGACAATTAATTGGTTAGGGTCACACAGCTGCCTGGCTCTACCAAGTTCCACCTCTGGAAAGCAGAGGTCTTAATATTTTGTAAAAATCTGCAAATTCCTTATCAACAGTAATAATTATAATAACAGCAGATAACATTTATTGAGGGCTTACTCCAAGTGAGGCACCTTGTTAAGACCTTTATATGCAGTACCTCAATGAATCCTCACCACAAACCTACAAAATGTGTACTATTATATTATTTCACAGATGAGAAAATAGATTCAGAGAGGTTAAGCAATTTGTCAAAGGTCACACAACTGGTAAGTGACCAAGCCTGGATTTGAACTCATATTTGTGTGACACTATCTCAGCTACTACTCTCATTTTACAGGACAAAGAGCCTGAGCCCTAGGGATAAGAAGTGACTTTTCAAAATCACAGACAAATTGGGTAATCAAGTTGGGACTAGAACCCAGAAATCTTGGCTCCTAGTTCAATGGGCCTCTATAGTATCTACCCTGCCTCACCAGTTTGCTGACACCAAGGTAGACTGGAAAGTATGACAGATTGAGTCCTGACTGTCTTATCTACTGGTTGTTTATGACCTTGGGTTAGTCACTTAACTTGGCTTCACCTCAATTGATTTCCTCATTTGTAAAACGTAAATCAGAATTCCTGCCCTGACTTGTGAAGCTGTTATGAGACTCAAATAAGATAATGAATATGAAAATTCCTTATAAATAGCAAAAGGCTATACAGTGTAAAGGGCAATTTTACAGTCCAGAACACCCAGTGTCATCTATTCTCAGTAAGTCCTCATTGGAGAGCTATTGCTAACAATGACATTTGAAACCTTACTCGGAGGCCTGGCTCCAGTCCAAGTAAAGGGAACAATAATTGCCAGATACCCCTATCTTTCCTAGGGTTTAGAAGATTAATTTGAATGAACATTGCTTTAAAGGAAGATGGGCAGAAAGAAAGAAACAATTTAAGGTCTGTGAAATAGAGGATATTCCCTAAGGGAGAGTGGTAGAATCAATACAAACTACTATTGTTGACACAACCCCAATAAGAAATAGCACTGCCCACAAGCCTCATTTGGTGATGCAGTTGAAGACAATGAATTTACCTGATTGAAAAAGGAATTTGAATTCGGAGTAGAGATTAACTTCCTTCAGATCTTTGCATTCTTAAAGTTTCTATGAGCAGCCAGAAAACAACTTGCTTGCTAAATCACCTCCCCCCCCCCCCCCCCCCCCCCGCAAGAAGATGAATATTTATTGTTGAGCTCTTAATCTCCAGGGGTTCTCCCTCCCCCAATAAGAGTTTAACAGGGAGAAGACTAGAGGCAGCAGGGAGGTTTTGCAAAAACCGATTGCAGTGATTTGCAGATGCAGTCTCCTGAGGAGAGTGCAAGAAAAATTTCAAGAAAGAGAAAGAAAGAAAGAAAGAAAGAAAGAAAGAAAGAAAGAAAGAAAGAAAGAAAGAAAGAGGGAGAGAGAGAGAGAGAGAAAGAGAAAGAAAGAAAGAAAGAAAGAAAGAAAGAGAGAAGGGGAGAGAGAGAAAGAGAAAGAAAGAAAAGAAAAGAAAAGAAAAGAAAAGAAAGAAAGAAAGAAAGAAAGAAAGAAAGAAAGAAAGAAAGGCCATCTGTGGCTACAAGTAAACACAATCCCCAAAGCTTCAGACCTAATTTTCAATTAAGAGAAATAAAGGTGGTTTCCTTAATTTTCCTGCTTCGTTCCCAGAGAGTTTCTACTTTCCAAACTCATCTGTGACTAGAGACTGCATTTGCAGAACTCTCAGACCATGCTGCTAAAAGAACTGCTAGAGTCAAGTCCCAGGCAATGAGATTTGGGTCTTCTGGCAAAAGAATCCCACAGGTGCTTAGGGACACTTAGTTGACAAATTACTTGAATTTCTCTTCTTTGATTCTCCTTAAACTCCACTGATGATTCATTTTGGTTTGTTCTTTGGTAATAAATGATTATATTCAGCACAGGCCATTTCCTAGGGCCAGTGATCTGGAAAGGTCCTTAGAGACCTTTGGCTCTATCTCTATTCACTGTACAGGGGGTAAAACAGAGGCCCATCCAGGGCACAAGGCTTAGGGGGCACAGGTGATAAAAAGAGTGAGTGTGAGGGTTGGGAGTAAACTTTCCTATATCTGATAAAGGAGTGATAGGGAGAGTGGACACCTGGGATTCAGCATTGCTTGTAATAGTGAGAAAGTTGGTAAGCACACACTTCGATCTCTAGGAATACTGAAGAATGTTTAAAACAAGTATTACAGATGATAAGATATCATCTTTATAAAAGGTGGCAGTGTTTATTTAATTCTTAATATATGGTTATCAAATGAATGAATATGTACACAGTGACTGCTTGATACAGACAGACTGATGCAAACAGTGGTGGAAGTAGCTAGTCAACACCCTTTGCTCTTAGACTGTTAGAGCTAGAAAGAACCTTAGAAATCATCCAATCACTTTTCCATTCTCCATTTTATAAATGGGGAACCTGAGGCATAAAAAGAGGCAGTGATTTTCCTACAATCATATAGCCAGTTAGTGGCAGAACTAGTACTCTAGTCTTCTGACTATAAAACCATATCACATCATTTTACAAAGTCTCAGAGAAGGTAAGTGTCTGGGCCAAAGTCACACAGCTCAGCAATGCTAAAGCCAGGACTAAATACCAAGTCTTCTGATTCTCAGGCCACAATCTTTCCACTCCTCTGGAAGAACAATGATAACAACAACAATATGAATGGAAATGCTAGGCCAGGTGCAGTGGCTCACACCTGTAATCCTAGCACTCTGGGAGGTCAAGACAGGAGGATCACTTGAGGCCAGGACTTTGGGACCAGCCTGAACAACAGTGAGACCCCGTCTTTACAAAAAGTAGAAAAATTAGCTAGGCATGGTGGCATGTGCCTGTAACCCCAGCTACTCAGAAAGCTAAGGTAGGGGGATTGCTTGAGCCCAGGAGTTGGCGGTTGCAGTGAGCTATGATGATGCCACTGCACTTTAGCCAGGGTGACAGAGTCAGACTCTGTCTTTAAATAAGAAAACCAAGAATGGAAATGCTACCTGTTATTTATTGAGTACTTACTATGTGCCAGGCATTGTGTTAAGTATTTTCTTTTTAAATTTCGAAACCACCTTATGAGGTAGATAGTACTACAGCCTCCATTGTATAGATGAAGAAATTGAGATTTTGAGAGTCTAATTTTTCTGAATCATAGCTGGGATTCATACCCAGATCTGACTCCAAAGCCTCTGTTTTTAACCACTATGATCTATTGCCTCTCAATAGATACCAGGCAAATCAAGCCAGAGGTTAGTTCTAAAGACCTTATTGGGGCTCTAAAATAAATGTCTGGGTTTGTATTAATTCCTGTGGAAGTCCATATACTTTGCTAACCCCAGATCATGCATATTCCACAGAACGCTAATCTTCTAAGATACTCTCATCTTCTTTTGCTGGCACTTGCTCAAGCTCAGTTAAAGAGTGAAGAGTTTTACATTTGATTTGTACTTCTGCCTGGCAATTGTGGAATGTGTTTTTAGTAGGCTAACTTTTCTATTCTCTAAGAAGATTACATCCTATTTTCCCTTTCCTCAAACTTCCCGCATATCTTTACCTCCTCAATTTCTGCTGATGACCTTGTCTCATACTTGATGGAGAAAATGGAAGCCATATAAAGCAAACTTTTCTCCCTCCCACAACACCCTACTGCCTCTTCAGTCATATTTTCTGCCTTCTCTTATGCTACAATATAAGAAGGTCTTAGCTCTTAGCTAAGACCACTTGTGCTCTGGATCCCATCTCTTCTTGTTCCCTTTTGTATCCCCAGCATATAGTACACAGTGCCAGACACATAGCAGTCATGCAATAAGCATTTGACAAAGGAGTAAATTTGTGAATGAATGAGTAAGACTTTTCTCTCTCTGGATTTCACTTTCCCTTATCTGTAAGAAGAATTTCAGAGAGGTGCCTTGGATTGGGTGAGAAGGCTTTTCTTGCTGCTTCAGAATAGTTCTGTTTTTATCTGTTTTACATATCAAAATTCCACATCAGGTCTCTTTTTGAAGAAAGGATTTTGTGCCCCACCACCCAAAAAGACTTTGAAAACTACTAGCTCCATTAATTCAAAGGGTCCTTTCAGTTTCAAATGATGGATCTTGAAATCTGTTGGTGGTTCTTTCAGTTGGTCAAGTAACATTTAGCACGACCTTTGGGTATGAAATGTGAATAAGAACGTTACTGAGGTTTCCGTCCTTATTTCCAAGACCCACACTCTTAGAACCCAGACTTCTAAAGCATAAAGATAAATTTAAGAAAATATGTTCATATTCTAAAAACTCTTCACTTTACAAAAAGATTGACAGCACTTTTAAATGATAATCCCCACTACTGCACTTCAAATAGAATTTAACATAAATTAATTCTCACTCTATTTTTAGTTAGTTGATTATAGCTGACTGAGATCCACCTCTATCCTGTAAGATATTTGATCCTCTTGGCTTTCAAATGTCTACACAAATTATGAAATATTTTTATCCCACTGCTTATTACAAATAGCAACTAGCAAGGGATGGTGCAAACAGAAAATGCTCTCTGAAGACTTGCTCATGGATTGCCCCACATCCCAGTTTGTAGCACCTCTGGTATGCACTTGGGAGCCATTATATAGGCAGCCTAGGGAGTATTACAAATGCATACTTTCCAGCTTTGCCGATAGGCAAAGACTTGTGACTTTGGAATGACGCATTCTTGACATCTTGATTTTCTGTTTTTCTCTGTACCTCTTGTTTTGAGGTGTGAATTACCTGTTTTAGAAATTATTTCCTCAGAAGAAGCATGAAAGTGATATTGTCTTTCCATTTATTTGTAGAGTTTCCTCAGTTTAGAGCTTATGAAGTCCTCTCCCCCTCCCCCATCTATCAAGAATGGGGAATCTAGCCAGTCAGCTACAAAATAAGGAAAAGTGCATGTGTGTGTCTGTATTATGGACTGATTGTGTTCCCTCAAAATTCATATGTTGAAATCCTAACCCCTGAGTTCCACTTGGAGCGGGAGTGGAGAGTGGACCCCAGAGAGGCGCAACCATGAGGCCCAGACTCAGCAGCCGCCTGGGGCCCCACCTACCTTGCTGCCCCCATCCTCACCCTCAGCACTGCGCCGAGGCCAAGCAGTGGCTCAGGCGGCGCCTGCTGGCGGGGACAAGAATATCATCGCAAGGAAGGTTTGGGGAACAGTAAGATGGTTCAATGCAAGAAACGGATATGGTTTCATCAACAGGAATGACACCAAGGAACATGTATTTGTACCTCAGACTGCCATAAAGAAGAATAACCCCAGGAAGCACCTTCGCAGTGTAGGAGATGGAGAGACTGTGGAGTTTGATGTTGTTGAAGGAGAAAAGGGTGCGGAGGCAGCAAATGTTACAGGCCCTGGTGGAATTCCAGTCCAAGGCAGTCACTATGTAGCAGACCGTAACCATTATAGACGCTATCCAAGTCGCAGGGGTCCTGCATGCCATCGCCAGCAGAATTATCAGAACAGTGAGAGTGGGGAAAGAATGAGGGATCGGAGAGCGCTCCTGAAGGCCAGGGCCAGCAACGCCGGCCCTACCACAGGAGAAGGTCCCCCCTTACTACAGGGCAGAGACCCTATGGGCCGCAACCACGGATACCAAACTTCCTGTGCAGGGAGAGGTGAGGGAGGGTACTGACAACCAGGGTGCAGGGGAACCAGGTAGACCACCAGTAAGACAGAATATGTATCGGGGTTATAGACCACGATTCCACAGGGGCCTCCTAACCAAAGACATCCCAGAGAGGACGGCAATGAAGAGGATAAAGAGAATCGAGAAGATGAGACCCAAGGTCAGTAGCCGCCTCAATGTCGGTACTGCTGCAACTTCAATTACCGATGCAGACGCCCAGAAAACCCTAAACCACAAGATGGCAAAGAGATAAAAGCAGCTGATCCACCAGCTGAGAATTCGTCCACTCCCGAGGCTGAGCATGGCGGGGCTAAGCAAATGCTGGTTTATCATCTCTACCACCGTCAGATTTAGTCACCCAACATGAAGAAATGAATATGAAATTCCAGCAATAAGAAATGAATGAAAGATTGGAGCCAAAGACCTTAAGTGCTTGCTTTTTGCCTGTTGTCCAGATAACTAGAACTATCTGCATTATCTATGCAGCATTGGGTTTTTATTATTTTTTACCTAAGACATCTTTTTTGGCAGTAACAAACGTGTTTTTTTTTAAGTCTGATCTTTCTCAATATGCCTTTAAAGGTTTTTAAATTGTTTCATATCTGGTCAACTTGAGATTTTTAAGAACTTCATTTTTAATTTGTAATAAAATTTTACAACTTGATTTTTTCAAAAAAGGCAACAAACTGCAAGCACTTGTTAATAAAGGTCTTAAAAAAGAAGAAATCCTAACCCCCAAGGTGATGGTATTAGGAGCTGGGGCCTTTAGTAGGTGATTTAGCAGAGCCCTCATGAATGGGATTAGTGCCCTTATGAAAGAGACCCTGGGGAACTCTCTCACCTCTTCCACCATGTGAGGATACAGCAAGAAGACAGTGTCTATGAATCAAGAAGCAGGCCCTCACCAGACACCAAATCTACCAGCAGCTTGATCTAGGACTCCCAGCCTCCAGAACTGTGAAAAATAAATGCTTGCTGTTTAAACCATCCAGAGTATGGTATTTTATTACAGCAACCTAAATGGATTGTGTGAATGTGTGTGTGTGTCTGTGTATGTGTGTATGAAAAGAAACTGCGTGGGAATGGTGGAGTGTGGGGAGGAAGGAGATTCTCTCTCTCTCTCTCTCTCTCTCTCTCTCTCTTTCTCTCTCTCTCTCTCTCTCTCTCTCTCTCTCTCTCTCTCCCCTTAGCTAAGAAAGGGATATTTTCACAACACCTAATCTGCCTTATTTATTCTTCTAGCAAGCACTTCATGAAGAATGAAATATACATAAAAATTATACTTTTTACAACCCTGGGTCTTTGATCATATTGTTCCAGCTTCCTGGAATGCCTTCTGGTCTTCCACCCCTGTCCACTTGGCAATCTCCTATTCATTCTTTAAAGGTTAGGTTCAAATAACATTTTTCTGAAGTCCTTCCTTAGAACTCCCATCCTTATCTCAAGTAGAATTAATTGTTCTTTTGTCTAGATTGTTATAACATTTTTAAAACATTTCTCCTACAGGAGGGGATGGGTATATACATACATAATGAGTGTGATGCACACCATCTGGGGGATGGACACGTTTGAAGCTCTGACTCCGCGGGGGGGAGGGGAAGAGGGGGAAAGGCAACACATGTAACCTAAACATTTGTACCCCCATAATATGCTGAAATAAAAAAAAGAAACAAAACAAGCAAAAAAACATTTCTCCTACAGTATGTACCATATTGCATTACTGGATTTGCTTACTCATCCATATTCCCTACTAGACTAAGAGCTTGTTGAGCATAGTGACTGAGTTACCAGTGTGTATGTCAGTGTTAGGTGCATGGTAGACCTCAATAAGTGTTTGTTGAATGAATGAATGATCCCTCTTACCTCAGATCCTGCTAAATGTTCCCTCCTCAATGAGGCTTTCCCTGACAACCCTATCTAAAATAGCCGCACTAGTTACTCACTGTCTATCCCATTAACTTCTTTCCTTTTTCTTCATAGTAATAATCATTAATATTATATATTTCCTATTTTTTATCATCTGTCTCCTTCACTCCATGAGAACAAAGACCTTGTTTGTTCATTCTTGAATTCCTAGTACTTGGAACAGGGTCAGACACATAGGAGGCATTTATTTATTTATTTATTTATTTATTTTTAGGCTTTTTATTCTTTTATTTTTATTTTTTTCCTTTTATTTCATCATATTATGGGGGTACGAATATTGTCAGGGTTACATACGTTGCCCCTGCCACACCTCCCCCCCCGACGTGCCAGAGCTTCAAGCGTGTCCAATCCAAAGGTGGTGTACACCGCACCCATTATGCAAGTATACACCCTTCTCCTCCTACCCCCTCCCGCCTGCCCTCCACCCGATAAAAGATTTTTTTTTTGACATTTTGGT
>VBSM01000937.1:4547476-4569990 GCA_008086735.1 Cheirogaleus medius | reverse complement strand
CCTCCCAGAGTGCTAGGATTACAGGCGTGAGCCACCGCGCCCGGCCTTGTAGTATAACTTGAAGTCAGGTAATGTGATGCCTCTAGTTTTATTCTTTTTTCTCAAGACTGCTTTGGCTATTTGGGTCTATTGTGGTTTCATACAAATTTTAGGAGTTTTTTTCTAATTCTATGAAAACTGTTATTGAAAATTTGATAGGGATGGCATTTTATCTGTAGGTCATTTTGGGTAGTTTGAACTTTTTAACATTGATTTTTCCAATTCATGAACAAAACATATCTTTCTATTTATTTGTGTCATCTTCAATTTCTTTCATCAACATCTTATAGTTTTCAGTGTACAGTAATTTACCTTCTTGGTTAAACTTCTTCCTAAGTTTGTTGTTACTGTATAGAATGCTATAGATTTGTTTTTTATTTTAATTTTATTTATTATTTCCTTTTTAAATTTTTTTCCAGCATATTATGAGGGTACAAATGTTAGGTTACGTATATTTCCCTTGCCACCCTTCCCCCTAGAGTAAGAGCTTCAAGCGTGTCCATCCCTCAATTGGTGTGCATCACACTCATTATGTATGTATATACCCATTCCCTCCTCCCCCACCTGCCCGACACCCAATAAATGTTATTCCTATGTGTCCACTTAGGTGTTGATCAGTTAATACCAATTTGCTGGTGAGTACATGTGGTGCTTATTTTTCCATTCTTGGGATACTTCACTTAATAGAATGGATTCCAGCTCTGTCCAGGAATATACAAGAGGTGCTATATCACTGTTGTTTCATATAGCTGAATAGTACTACATGGTATACATATACCACATTTTATTAATCCACTCATATATTGATGGGCACTTTGGTTGTTTCCATATCTTTGCAATCGTGTGTTGTGCTGCTATAAACATTCGAGTGCAGGCGTCTGTTTCAAAGACTGACTTTTGTACTTTTGGGTAGATGCCCAGTAATGGGAATGCTGATCAAATGGTAGATCTACTTGTATTGCTTTAAGGTATCTCCATATTGCTTTCTATGGAGGTTGAACTAACTTGCAGTCCCACCAGCAGTGGAGAAGTGTTCCTATCTCTCCACATCCATGAAAACATTTATTGTTTTGGGACTTGGTAATAAAGGCCATTCTCAATGGAGATAAGAGATATCTCATTGTGGTTTTGATTTTCATTTCCCTGATGATTAGGGATGTTGAGCGTTTTATCATATGTTTGTTGGCCATTATTCTGTCATCTTTTGAAAAGTTTCTGTTCATGTCCTTTGCCCACTTTTTGATAGGGTTGTTTGATTTTTTCTTGCTGATTTTCCTGAGTTGTAAATTGATTCTAGTTATCAACCCTTTACCGGATGTGTAGCTTGCAAAAATTTTCTCCCATTCTATGGGTTGTCTGTTTGCTCTCTTGACAGTTTCTTTGGCTGTGCAGAAGCTTTTTAGATTGATCAGGTCCCATTTATTTATTTTTGTTGATTCTGTGATTACCTATGGAGTCTTCGTCATAAATTCTTTTCCTAGGCCAATGTCTAGAAGAGTATTTCCAATGTTTTCCTCTAGAATTCTAATAGTTTCATACCTAAGGTTCAAGTCTGTTACCCAGCATGAGTTGATTTTTGTGAGAGGTAAAATGTGTGAGTCCTGTTTCAGTCTTCTACATGTGGCTATCCAGTTTTCCCAGCACCATTTATTGAATAAGGATTCTTTTCCCCAGTGTATGTTTTTGTTTGCTTTGTCAAAGATTAGATGGCTATATGAGGATGGTTTTATATCTGGGTTCTCTGTTCTGTTCCACTGGTCAATGTCTCTGTTCTTGTGCGAGTCCCAAGCTGTTTTAATTACTATAGGCTTGTAGTATCATTTGAGGACTGATAAATTGATACCTCCCATTTTGCTTTTATTGCCTAGGATTGCTTTTGCTATACGGAGTCCTCTCTGGTTCCATATGAAGTGTAAATTTATCTTTTCTATATCTGTGAAAAATGATGATGGTATTTTAATAGAGATTAAATTGACTCTGTAGGTCACTTTGGGGAGTATAGACATTTTAATGATGTTGGTCCTGCTGACCCATGAGCATGGTATGCTCTTCCACCTGTTTACATTCTCTGCTATTTCCTTCTTCAGCATTTCATAGTCCTCCCTGTAGAGGTCTTTTACCTCCTAAATAGATTCCTAGGTACTTTATTTTTTGTTGTTGTTGCTATTTTGAAGGGAATTGAGTCTTTGATTTGGTTCTCACTTTGACTGTTGTTGGTGTATATGAATGCCTCTGATTTATGTGTATTGATTTTGTATCTTGAAACTTTACTAAATTCATTTATCATTTCAAGGAGTCTCTTGGTTGAATCCTTGGGGTTGTCTAGGTATAATATCATGTCATCAGCAAAGAGTGAGAGTTTGATCTCTTCTGCTCCAATATGGATGCCCTTAATTCTGCTCTTTTGTCTGATTGTTGTAGCAAGGACTTCCTGCACTATGTTGAATAGAAGTGGAGATAGTCGGCAACCTTGCCTTGTTCCAGTTCTAAGTGGGGATGCTTTCAATTTTTCCCCATTTTGTATAATGTTGACTGTGGGTTTGTCATATATGGCTTGTATCATTTTTAGGTAAACCCCGTCTATGCCTATTTGGTTAAGCCTTCTTATCATAAAAGGGTGTTGAATTTTGTCAAATGTTTTTTCTGCATCGATTGAGAGGATCATATGGTCTTTGTTTTTGCTTCTGTTTATATGGTGAATTACATTTATAGATTTGCGTATGATGAACCATCCCTGCATCCCTGGGTTGAAGCACACTTGGTCGTGATGGATTATTTTCTTGATAAGCACCTGGATTTGATTAGCTAGATACTTGTTGAGAATTTTTGCATCTATATTCATAAGAGATATTTGTCTGTAGTTTTCTTTTTTTGTTGCATCCTTTCCTGGTTTTGGTATAAGGATTATGTTCGCTTCATAAAATGTGTTGGGGAGGATTCCATCCTTCTGGATGTTGTGGAATAATTTCTGCAGGATAGGCACCAGTTCTTCTTTGTAGGTGTGGTAAAATTCGGGTGTGAAATCATCTGGTTCGGGACTTTTCTTTTTAGGAAAGTTTTTTATTGCTGTTTCAATTTCAGTACTTGATATTGGTCTGTTCATGAATTCTATTTCTTCCTGGTTGAGCCTAGGGAGGCTGTGTTTCTAAAAATTTGTGCATTTCCTTCACATTTTCCAGTTTGTGTGCATAAAGGTTTTTGTAGTACTCATAAATTATATCTTGTATATCTGTGGCATCCGTTGTAATTTCTCCTTTATTGTTCCTGATGTAGCTTATTAGAGATTTTTCTTTTCTGTTTTTCATTAGTCTAACCAAAGGTGTGTCAGTTTTGTTTATTTTTTCAAAGAACCAACTTTTTGTTTTATTAATCTTCCATATAGTTTCCCTGTTGTCAATTTCATTTAGTTCTGATGTGATCTTAATGATTTCACTTCTTCTGCTGGGTTTGGGATCGGTCTGTTTTTCTTTTTCTGGCTCTTTGAGTTGATTCATTAGGTTTTCTCTTTGTGATCTTTTCAACTTTTGGATATAGGCATTTATGGAAATAAACTTTCCTCTCCAGACTGCTTTAGCTGTGTCCCACAAGTTTTGATAACTTGTGTCTCCTTTGTCATTTAATTCAAAGAACTTTTGATTTCCATCTTGATTTCCTCATTTATGAAGTGATCATTCAGCAGAAGGTTGTTTAGTTTCCACGACTTTGTGTAGAAATGAGAGTTCCTGTTAGGGTTGATTTCTACTTTTTTCCTACTGTGATCTGAGAATATAATTGGTATAATTTCTATTTTTAAAAATTTTTTGAGACATAGTTTGTGTCCTAGGATATGGTCAATATTAGAGAATGACCCATGAGCTGATGAGAAGAATGTATATTCCGTGGTTTTTGCGTAGAATGTCCTGTAAATGTCAGTTAGGGCCATTTGCTCTACAGGTTTGTTTAAGTCTGTTATTTCTTTGTTAATTTTCTGTTTGGAGGATCTGTCCTGTGCTGTCAGCGCAGTGTTAAAGTCTCCGGCTATTATGGTGTTGTTGTTTATCCATTTGTTTAGATTAAGCAGAGTTTGTTTTATGAATCTGGGTGCACCTAAGTTGGTTGCATACATATTTATAATTGTTATGTCTTCATGTTCATCTGTGTCTTTCACCATTACATAGTGACCCTCTTTGTCTTTTATTACTTTTGTTGATTTAAAAACTAAGTTATCTGTATTCAGCACTGCCATGCCAGCCCTCTTTTGGCTTCCATTTGCTTGAAATATTGTTCTCCACCCCTTCACTTTTAGTCTAAATGCATCATTGCAGGTTAGATGTGTTTCCTGAAGGCAGCAGATACTTGGCTTGTATTTTTTTTTTTTATCTATTCGGCCAGCCTATGTCTTTTGAGTGGGGAGTTCAAGCCATTCATATTTATTGAGAGAACGGATAGGTGGGGAAGATTTCTGTTCATTCTGATGGGTTGAACTTTGTTGCTTTGTTTTCTCTCTTGAGCCATTGTGGTATCTGGCCTTTGATCTTTAGCTTTTGAGTGGATTTACATTTATAAGTGTTTATTGTGCTGATCCTTGGGTAACACTGTTTTGAGTACTTCTTTGAGGGCTGGTGTGGTCTTGGTGAATTCCCTCAGTCTTTGCTTATCTGAGAATGTCTTGATTTTTCCTTTGTATACAAAACTTAGTTTTTCAGAGAACAAGATTCTAGCCTGGGCAGTTTTCTGTTTCAGAAGAGTGACAATGGGGCCCCAGCCTCTCCTTGTCTGTCAGGGCTTATCTAACACTTGTGTGTTTTCTTTTTCCCATATTGGAATCCCTATAACCCTCACATTAGGTTTCTTCACATAATTCCACGTTTCTTGTAGGCTTTGCACATTTCTCTTATTTCTCTGCTCTACCTGTGTTACTGACTTATTTAATTGAAAGGTGTTATCTTCATTCTCTGAGATTCTTTCTTCTGTTTGATCTATCCTGTTCTTCAGGCTTTCCACTGTGTTTGTAGTTCCCTGAATATATTCTTCGTATCCCGGCATTTGGTTTGATTTTTCTTTATTATTTCAATATCTTTTGTGTATTTTTCTTCTAGGTCCTGGAATCTTTTTGTGGTTTCTTTCTGTCGGTTATCCATTTTTTCTTGCCAGTCATTGAATTTTCTTACAATCCATGTTCGAAATTCTTCTTCTGTCATTTTAGTGGTCTGATTTTGGTTGATGTCCATTTCTATGGGGTTGGTGTTCCTCTTTGGGGGTGTGCTTTCCGTTTGAGTCTTCATACTTCCAGAGTTCTTTTGCTGATTTCTTCCCATCTGGATCAGTTGTTGCTTCTCACCTTTAGATTTTCGTTTGGATAATGATACGCCCTGTTTAGTGTCTGAGCCAGTAGGTGGTGTTTGTTCATGCGATTCAACCATACCCTGTATGATGAGTCAGTAGATTCTGTTAAAGGGTGTGCAGAATGACCTCCCTGTCAGTAGGTGGCGCTTGCTCAGAAAAGCAGGCTACACTGTTGTTTTGGGTCCTGTAACCAGCTCTTGTTCCTCTGGAGAGGCACTCTAGTGCCTCAGGTGGTGGGTGGGGCCCTGGGACTTCCAGGTGTGTCCTTATTCTCCACCTCATTGAGGGCTGGTCTGGGAGTGAGTCTGGACAGAGCTGGGTTGGGTAAGCCTGCCCTTAAGCACCAGAAATGCTGTTAGCAGGGGTTAAAATTCTGTTCTCTGCTTCTGAGCAAAGCTGTCAGTGAGGGGCTGGAATGGCCCCACTCAGCCGGAAACTCTGTGTGTGTGGGTGGGGTTGTCTGAGACCTGCAGTCTGGAGCAGGCCTCACTCCTTTCCACCCTCTCCAACTCCACGGCTACTCCTGGGCCTCTGCTCTCAGTCAGGACCTCAAGCCACCGGGTCTCCCCTGGCTGTGATGCAGGCTGGGAGGTTCCCTGTGCAGGATTGCAGCCTTGGCTGGGCACACAGCCCCCCCCTTGGGAGGAGGGTTGCCCTCAAGCACGCTGATCTTCCCCCGAAGGCACACACACCTTAGTCGGCTCATTCACAAATATCCCTTCTGTGCCCCGGGCAATGCGAGACCTGGGTGCACAGGATCTGGTCTGCAGGTCTGACCTCTGGGCCCCAGAATTTAATCCCTGACACCACCAGGGAGAGGAGTGCCAGTCCTAATTCACCCATGGGGTGCCCAAGTTGGGTCAGTGTCTCTCAGCCTCAGGATCTGCCCTGTTCTCCTGGGGTCACCAGGCCAGCAGCACCTGGCAGGGCTTGCAGGTAAGGAGCTTGCCATCTCAGTACCCTTCAGTCATCTGTAGGGCCCCAAAAGGGAAGGTCCCATTCCCTGGAGATGCCTCTGGCTGGTGGCTATATTGTCTCTTGGCTGCCGCAGATAGGGAAGGGGGAGGGGAGAATGGAGCTATATAGTGCCTGCCCAGCGGCTTGGGTCTGTGCACAGGGAGGTGCCCAGAGGGAGTTGGGAGGATGGTGCCACGTCCACAACAGTCTTACTGCTCACCGGCCACGGCCGTCTCTCGGCTGGTGTCTGCAGGTCTCTCCAACCGCTGGGGTGCCAGCCTGCATTAGGAGATGCAAGGTAGGGGAAATTTAACTGCTCTACCCACCCTTGTTGCTGGTCTCCAAGCTTCTCGGGACCTCTCTTCTTCCAGTTCTCCTCCACAACCTCTTTCTGTGGAGTCTCCCGTAGTCTCAGGTACCCCTCCTTCCAACCCTCGTCCGATGTATGCTTGTCTGTTTCCTTATTTCTTCTACTTTCTTCTAAAATCTGTCTTTTTTGCAGAGACACTCTGGCTGGCAGTTTTTCTCATCCAGCATCTTGCTCCACCTCTGTCTGATTTTTTATGTTTATTTTATATCCTGCAACACGGCTGAATTCATTCATCAGTTTTAACAGTTTTTTTGTGGAGTCTTATAGAAGACATTAGTTTTATAGAAGACATTATTCTTCTATACATAAGATCATGTCATCTGTAAACAGGGACAATTTTACTTCTTCCTTTCCAATTTTTCATTTCTTTCTCTTTTCTAATTGTTCCTACTAGGACTTTTAGTACTATTTTGAATCAAAATGGCAATAGTGGGCATCCTTGCTTGCTGCTCATCTTAGAGAAAAGGATTTCAACTTTTCCCTGTTGAATATGATGTTAGCTATGTGCTTGTCATATATGGCCTTTATTGTGTTAAGGTAAATTCTTTCTACACCCAATTTATTGAGAGTTTTTATCATGAAAGGAGGTTGAATTTTGTCAAATGCTTTTTATTGAATCTGTTGAGATGTTCATATGGTTTTTATCCTTTTTTATTCTGTTAATGGGGTGTATTACATTTATTGCTTTGCCTATATTCAAACACCCTTGCATCTCAAGAATAAATCCCATGTGATAATGGTGAATAATACTTTTAAAGTGTTGTTAAATTCAGTTTGATAATATTTTCTCAATGATTTTTGCATCTATGTTCATTATAAGTGTTGGCCTATAACTTAAATTTTTCATAATGTCCTTGTCAAGCTTTGGTATCAGGGTAATGATGGCTTCATAAAATGAGTCTAGAAATATTCTGTGTTCTTCAATTTTTTCAGAGGAGTTAAAAGATTGGTATTAGTTCTTCCTTAAATGTTTAGTAGAATTCAGCAGTAAAGGCATTAGATCTTGGTCTTTTCTTTGATGGGAGAATTTTTGTTAGTGATTCAATCTCCTTACTCATTTTTGGTCTGTTCAGATATTCTATTTCTTCCTGATTCAGTCTTGGTAGGTTTTATGTCTCTAGAAATTTTTGAATTTCTTCTAGGTTATCCAATTTGTTGGCATACTGTTGGCATTCATAGTGATCTCTTAGGAGCCTTTGTATTTCTGCTGTATGAGTTGCAATGTCTCCTCTTTCATTTCTGATTTTAATTATTTGAGTCTTCTGTCTTTTTTCCTAGTTAGCCTAGCTATGTTTTGCTGACTTTTTTATCCTTTCAAAAATTCAACTCTTATTTTTGTTTATCTTTTCTATTGTCTATTTCACTTATTTATGCTCTGATGTTTATTATTTCTCTCTTATTAACTTTGTACTTATTTTGTTATGATTTTTCTGGTTCCTTGAGATCTAACATCATTAAGGTACTTATTTGACCCCTTTCTTCTTTTTCAATATAGGATTTTATTGCTATAAATTTGCCTCTTAGAACTGCTTTTACTGCGTGTCCTAAATTTTGATATATTATCTATCCATTTTGGTTTGTGTCAAGATATTTTTAATTTCCCTTTAATTTATTTTTTGATACATTGGTCTTTCAAGAGCACGTTTAATATAACATCCCACTCCCTCCTGGACTATAAGGTTTCTTCTGAGAAATGTGCTGCTAGCCATATTGGAACTCCCTCCTTTGTTATTTGCTTCTTTTCTCTTGCTACTTTTATGATCCTCTCTTTGTATTTGATTTTTGATAGTTCAATTGTAATATGTCCTGGTGTAGTTTTGTTTGTTTTGTCCCAATTAGAGACCTTTGAGCTTCCCCAGATTTGAGACCATTTCTGTCATTATTTTTAAAAATAAGCTTTATGCTCCTATGTCTTTCTCTCCTCCTTTTGGAATACCTATAATATGTAAATTGGTTTGATTGATTGTGTCCCATAATTTTCATAGGCTTTCTTTACTCTTTCTAATTTTTTTTCTCTTTGTTCCTCTGACTGGGTCATTTCAAATGACTTGTCCTTGAGCTCACTGCTTCTTTGTTCTGCTTGATCAATTCTGCTGTTGAAGTTACCTATGGAATTTTTCACTTTAGTCATTGTGTTCTTTAGCTCCAGAATTTCTGTTTGGTTGTCTTTTATGATTTCTATGTCTTTGTTGAACTTCTCTTTTTGGTATATTGTTCATGTATTGTTTTCTGGTTTTCTTAGTTGTTTATCTGTATTCTCTTATAGCTCACTAAGCTTTTTTCAGATAATTATTTTGAATTCTTTTTCAGGCAGTTTGTAAATCTCTATTATTTAATGATTGATTACTGGTACTTTATTTTGTTCCCTTGTTAATGTCATGTTTCCCTGATTGTTCTTGATCCATTTTGGCTGTGCGCTGGAGTCTGTGCATTTGAACAAGTAGAAATTTATAACAGTCTTTGAAAACTGGCTTTGACTGGGAAATCACTTCACCAGTCAACCTGTCCAGAGATTCTGGGTATGTCATCTGGCATTATCTGTGGGTAGACTTGCTGCTTGAGAACTCAGGCAGGCTGTCTTGGTATCTGGGTCAGTAGCTGGGTGGGCCTGAATCCTGGGTATGGGGTGTTGGGCCTGGAGACTGGATCTACTGAGCTGGAACTATTTATTGAGTCTATAGGGGTTGGCCTGAAGCCTAAGTCAATGGGGCCTAACAAGCAATATTAGACTGATAATAAAGTTTTGACATTTGTAGATGATTTATTAAAAAAATAAATTGGAGCAATTCACAGTTCTCTCTTTAGTAACATCACCCTCACTTACTTTCTGTTAGCCCTTGTTCAATGAAAGATGAAGGGCGAAGTTCAAGTTGGTACACAAGGTATAACTCATAGTCCATCTAATTTGTGTTGTAACCCAAAATATACATTTACCTGTGTGAGGGTGTCATTTATTATGTTAAGAATTCCCTTCCTTCTTGGTCTATTTTTAGTTTTTAAAGAAAATCTTCTTCATTGTTTCAAAGTAGAGTTAATGTTTTCCTCCTGTGGGTTCCATAGCATATTATAATACTTATCACATTGAACACCATTAATTCTGTCTCTTCCACTGGGCTATTTACAGACAGGAACGTATTTACCTTTGAACTCCAACATTGGTCATTGTATCTGGTGCAGATAATTGTTGAATGAATATTGATCAATAAATGCATAAAATGCATACATAAGGGAAAAATGGGGTTGTGGGGAAAATGGCAGAAATGAACATATAAGGAACAAGAAATGGACTTATATTTTGCTGAACATAGTAATAGGAGTCAATGAAGTAACTTGGAAGCTTAGTGTTGCTGGAAGAAATAGAATAGAGAAGTATTAATTATAAGAAACAGGTATTTAGTTATAATGGTCTGATTTAAAGTACCTGCCTTTGTCTACAATCTCTTACTACAAAATTGAAATATTTTAGATATTACCACAAGAGGATTGTTGTGAAAACAAAATGAGATAATGTACAGAAAAGTCCTTTGGGAGTTGGAAAAATGGTGGATTAGCAGTGACCTCTGGCTCTCTGCTCCCAGAGAAGGAGGTGAAGAACTTGGATGGCTACACAGGAGTGGATCACTACCCCCAAAAAACAGCACTGTGAATCTGCAGAAAAGCATCATGGGACAAGCACCATAGGAAAAAAAAAGGAGGTAAATGGGAGATACAATCGCAAAGACGGGGGAGTGCAAGATACACAATAGGGAATAGAGTGTGGGATGGCTGCTCCTGTCTGGCCAGCCAGTGAAGTGTGATCTGACTCACAGGAGGATGCCTAGTTCCTCCAGTTACCTCCACAGCCACTCAGACAGGGACATACCTGAAGTCAGTGCAAAGTTGTGGCATGGGATGACAGGCTTGGTGGAGAAGAGACAATAGTGGGAAACATTTTGATCCCCCCAGTGCTTTGTGCTAGGACTACACTGAGTGGGGGAGGAACTAGTCTGAGTGGACACTTCCCGCAACCACATAAGGGAGTTTGGAGACAGGTACCTTTGTCTCTGGTGGTCAGTGGGACCAAAAGAAAGGAGGTGAATGCTGAAAAGGGGTTTCTGCAATGGGAAACCACCAATGATTCTGCCAGCTCAGGGCTAGGTGGAAAGAGCAGGAGCCTCTACTAGACTGACATGAGACAGCAGGACAGTGATGCACTGGGGGCAGCTGGCTGTCTGTTGATTTGGCCCACCTAACCAGCATCTGCCAACCCCTGAGCAGTCACCCCAAGTGCTAGCTCTCCATGGATGGGCAGCTGCTATTTTGGGGGTCCGCAGCCTGGAGATGCTGTGGCATACTGCAGTTTCAGGCAGCACCCTTCCTTCTGCCTGGAGACTTTTGTGCCAGGTGCTATGGACTCCACCACTGGAGGTGGGGAGAAGCAAGAAAAGCTGCTTTCTCTGTGCAACTGGTGTGAATCCGTGGGACTCCAGTGCTAAAATAATAGTCCACAACCTGTTGATTTGGCTAGCCAGGCTGGTGTCGGTGGGCGAAGCTTGAGTGCATCCCCCCCAAGAGTAGTGCTCCAAGAGTCGGAGACCACCATCTGTGGGATCCCTGGGCACTGGGGCCTACATGGCACTGTTGGATAACATCCCTCCCCCAACCCGGCTACTTTCCCACTGGGTGCAGTAAGGATCCACCTTTGGAGGTGGGGGGAAGTGAGGAAAGGTGCTTTCTTTATATGACTGGAGTGAATTTGCAGGACCTTGGTGCTGAACAATATTTGGCAGCCTGTTGAACCAGCCTGCCAGACCGGCTTATGTCATCTAATAAGAACATAACTCTAGGGCTTGCTCTCCACCTCCGGGCAGCTGCCAGCTTTGGGGTTTGTGGACAGTGAATGAAAATCCTGGTGAGAGACCTCAGAAATTGTACTAATTGACCCCTCCCATCAGGAACAGCCTCCCAAGCATGGCAAAAGAGTCCAGAAAAACATATCAGTGGCTGCCCTTAGTGGCAGATCAATCAACCATAGAAACACACACACTCAGGCTTGCAAGCACCAATGGAAATCTATCTTGCCCTTATCCCCACCTTAAGGGGGAACAGGATCCAAGCAACCTTCAGAAGTGGCAAGACCCTCCCTAAAGATTGGGGCATTTGTATACCACATCTGGGGACCAGAGCCCCACACAGAGGCATCAGATTACCTTGATATCTTGCCCTTCCAAACAAATTATAATCAACAGAGAGGGTAATCCTGTAGTTTAACACAGTGCCTTCCATCTCAAGCTACTAGAGGGCAGTAGAGTCATACACACAAGTGCAATCCACCATCTGGGAGCTTAAACTGAGGAACAAAAGTCACTAATCTCCATTGGTAAGAGATGAAGACAACAGGTCAGAGGTAACCCAAATTACTAATATACCTCTAAGGCAATACAGGACCAGCATGCCTCTTCACAACACTTTCAAGGAACATCCCTTTGGGGAGTTGGAGATAGGGCTACAAACCATCCTACCACCCCCAATTTTTGACCAAGTAGCCTGATGAGAAACAATCAGTGAAGGAATGCAGGAAACATGAAAGCTTAGAGAGAAAAGTCACCCCCAGAAGAAATCATTAGACCCTCAACAATGGATATCAACTTAAATGCAATCATTAAAGTGAAAAAGGAAGATTTCTGAATATGGATGGTAAGAAAACTCAATGGAATTTAAGAGAAATAGAAACCCAATGAAAAGAAGCCACAAGAAAAATACAGGAAATGAATGAAAAATTATCTAAAGAAATTGAAATACTATGACAAAACCAAACAGAAGTATTGGAAATGAAAGAAGCATTTAAGGAACTACAAAACACAGTGAAAGGGCCAGACACGGTGGCTCACGCCTATAATCCTAGCACTCTGGTAGGCTGAGGCAGGCAGATTGCTCAAGGTCAGGAGTTTGAAACCAGCCTGAGCAAGAGTGAAACCTCGTCTCTACCAAAAATAGAAAGAAATCAATTGGCCAACTAAAAATATATAGAAAAAATCAGCTGGGCATGTTGGCACATGTCTGTAATTCCAGCTACTTAGGAGGCTGAGGCAGTAGGATTGCTTGAACCCAGGAGTCTGAGGTTGCTGTGAGCTAGGCTGACGCCATGGCACTCTAGCCTGGGCAACAGAGTGAGACTCTGCAAAAACAAACAAACAAACAAAAAAAAACAACAAAAAAACACCACAGTGAAAGCCTTAAGAATAGAATGAATCACCCAGAGGAAAGAATCTCAGAGCTTGAAGATAATGTCTATGTGCTAAAGAGATCAGATGAAGAAAAAGAACACAGAAGCAAGAGACAAGAACAGAACATACAAGAAATGTGGGATTATGTAAAGAAACCAAATATAAGAATTACATGACATCCTGGAGAGAGAAGAAGAAAATGCACAAAGGCTGGAAAATCTATATTTCTTGGAGTACTGGAGGAAAATATACCCAGCCAGGCCAGAAATCTAGATATTCAGGCACAAGAAGCACACAGATATCTAGGAAACTCAGTGTAAAAAGGCAAAACCCAAGTCATGTAGGTATTACACTGGCCAAAGTAAACATGAATGAAGCAATTCTGCAAGTAATAAGATGAAAACAGCAGAAAAACTACAAAGGGAAACATAGAAGACTAACTAAAGACTTCTTAACTGAAACCTTACAAGCCAGAAGGAGCTGGGCACCTAGCCTCAATCTTCTAAAACAGAATAATGGCCAACCTAGAATTCTTTACCAGGCAAAACTGATCTTCATCTATGAGGGAAAAATAAAGACTTTCCCAGACAAGCAATCACTGATGGAATTTGTGAAGACCAGACCTGCCATGAAGGAAGTACTCAGACCTGTATTATACACTGAGCAGTACAATAGACACCTACCAATGTAAAATCACTCAGGAGTTAAAGGCCAGAAGCTGGATTCCACAATGGCTCGAGAGGTAAAACAAAACAATAAGAATCTACTCAACAATACAAACAGAAATCTATCCCAAATATCAATCCTCTCATTAAATGTGAATGGCTTGAATTGTCTTCTGAAGAGACATAGACTGGCTGAGTGAAAAAAATTCATAAGGAAAAAATTCATAAGGAAAGTATCTGCTGTCTCCAGGAAATGCATCTAACCCACAAAGAAGCTTTCAAACTCAAGGTCAAGTGTTGGAAAACAAATGTCCAGGAAAATGAAAGCCAAAAGAAAGCTGGGGTAGCTATTCTTATATGAGATAACATAAACTTTAAAATAGCAAGAGGAAAGAAACACAAAGATAGTCACTATATAATGGTGAAAGGAACTATCCAACAAGAAGACTTAACAATTCTTAATATTTATGCACCCAACACAAGAGCATCCAGATACATAAAGCAAACCCTGTTTGATCTAAATAGCATGATAAACAGTAATGCCAAGGTAGCTGAGGATTTGAACACCCCTCTAACTGAACTGGGCAGATCCTCAAAACAGAAAATAAGCAAAGAATCAATGGAATTAAACAGAGCTCCAGAACAAATGGGTCTAACAGACATCTACATAACATTACACTCAATTAAAGCTGAATATACATTCTTCTCATCAGCTCATGGAACTTTCTCCAAAATTGATCATATCCTAGGCCACAAATCAGACCTCAACAAATTTTAAAAAATAGAAACTATACCATGTATTTTTTCAGACCACAGTGGTATATAATTAGATATCAATTCCAACAGAAACACTCACCATTTCAGAAAGTCATGGAAATTAAACAATCTATTGCTGAATGACTGTGGGGTCAAGGAGGAGATCCAGATGGAAATGAAAAGATTCTTTGCAGTAAATGACAACAGGGAGACAGGTTATTAAAATCTGTGGGATACAGCAAAAGAATTCCTGAGAAGAAAACTAATAGTATTAAATGTTCACATCCAAAAGACAGAAAGCTCACAAATCAACAAACTAATAAACTGTCTCAAGGAAGTAGAAAAAGAAGAGCAAATTAATTCTAAACCTAGCAGAAGAAAAGAAATAACTAAAATCAGAAAATAATTAAATGAAACTGAGAACAAAAGAACTATACAGAAGATCAATAAACCCAAAAGTTGGTTTATCAAAAAGATAAAAAAAATTGACAGCTCTCTATCTAGATTGGCAAGAACTAGAAACAAAAGGACTCTAACAAACTCATTAGAAATGAAAAAGGGAAGGTCACCACAAACATCACAAAAATACAAATCATTATCTTTGAATACTATAAAAATCTAAATGCCCAAAAACTACAAAATGTGGAGGAAATGGACAATTCTTGGAAACACACAACCTCCCTAAGCTCAATCAGGAGGAAATAGAATTCTTGAACAGACTAATACTAAGCACAGAAATTGGAGCAGCAATTAAAAACCTTCCATCAAGGAAAAGTCCTGGACTAGATGGGTTCACACCAGAATTTTACCAAACCTACAAAGAAGAACATAGACCTATATTGCAGAAATTATTCCACAACATTGAGAAGGATGGTTTCCTCCCCAACTCATTCTATGAAGCCAAAATCAACTTGATACCAAAGCCAAGAGTGGACACAACAAAAAAAGAAAACTATAGACCAACATCCCTCATGAATATAGATGCAAAAATCCTCAACAAAATCTTTGCAAATCGAATCCAACAGCATATCAAAAAAATAACCATCATGACCAGGTGGGCTTTATACCAGAGATGCAAGGTTGATTCAATACACGCAAATCTAGAAATGCAATCCATCACATAAATAAAAGCAAGAACAAAGACCATATCATTCTTTCAATAGATACAGAAAAAGCATTTGACCAAATCCAGCACAATTTTATGATAAACACTCTTAATAAAATAGGCATACCTTAAAATTATTAAGGCCATATATGATAAACCCACAGCCAACATCATACTGAATGGGAAAATTAAAACCATTCCCACTTAGAACTGGAACCAGACAAGGTTGCCCTCTATCTCCACTTCTATTCAATATAGTGCTAGAAGTCCTTGCGAAGGCAATCAGACAAAAGTGGGGAATTAAGTGCATTCAAATGGGGGCAGAAGAGATCAAACTCTCACTGTTTGCTGATGATATTCTATTATATCTAGAAAATCCCAAAGATTCAACAAAGAGACTCCTGGAATTGATAAGCAAATTCAGTAAAGTCTCAGAATTCAAAATTAATGTACACAAATCAGAGGCATTGACATATGCCAATTACAGTCAAGTTGAAATCAAATCAAAGAGACAACATCTTTCACAATAGCATCAAAGAAAATTAAATATCTAGGGATATATTTAACAAACAAGGTGAGAGACTTATACAGTGAGAACTACCAGACACTGAGAAAAGAAATTGTTGAAGACGTAAACAGACAGAAAAACCTAATATGCTCACGGATTGGCAGAATCAATATTGTTAAAATTTCCATACCACCTAAAGTGATCTGCAGAATTAATGCAATCCCTATCAGAATATCATCATCATTCTTTACAGATTTAGGAAAAATAATTATATGCTCTGTATGGAAACAGAAGAAGACCTCATATAATCAAAGCAATCTTAAGTAAAAAGAACAAACTGGGAGGTATCAGTCTACCAGACTTCAAGCTGTACTACAAGGCTATAGTAATTAAAACAGGATGTTACAGGCACAATAACAGAGACATAGACCTTTGGAACAGAACTGAGAACCCAGATATAAAACCACCCTCATATAGCTATCTAATCTTTGACAAAGCAGACAAAAATATACACTGGGGAAAAGAACCTCTTTTCAATAAATGGTGCTGGGAAAACTGGATAACAACATGCAGTAGATTGAAACTGGATCCCCACTTCTCACCTCTCACAGAAATCCATTCAAGATAGATAACAGACTTAAACCTAAGGCAGGAAACCTTAAGAATCCTAGAAGAAAATGTAGGGAAGACTATTTCAGACATTGGCCTAGGCAAAGAATTTATGAAGAAGAGCCCCAAAGTAATCACAGCAACAACAAAAATAAATAAATGAGATCTTATCAAATTAAAAAGCTTCTACACAGCCAAGAAAACTATCATTAGAGGGAATAGACAACCTACAGAATGGGAAAAAATATTTGCTTTCTGCACATCTGATAAAGGGCTGATAACAAGAATCTATCTAGAACTTAAGAAAATAAAGAAGAAAAAAATCATACGATCCCATCAATAAATGGGCAAAGGACATGCACAGAAACTTTTCAAAAGAAGACAAAATAATGGCCAGCAAACATATAAAAAAGGGCTGAACATCTCTAATCATTAGGGAAATAAAAATCAAAACTACAATGAGATATCACCTAACTCCAGTGAGATAGGCCTTTATCCAAATGTCCCAAAACAATAAATGCTCATGTAGATGTGGAGAGATTGGAACATTCTTAGAGTGCTGGTGGTACTGCAAATTAGTACAATCCCTGTAGAAAGTAATTTGGAGATAGTTCAAAGAGCTAAAAGTAGAAATACCTTTTGATCCAGCAATACCACTACTAGGCATCTATCTAAAGGAAAAAAAGACATTCTATAAAAAAGACATCTGCACTTGAATGTTTATAGCAGCACAACTCACAATTGCAAAGATGTAGAAACAACCCAAGTGCCCATCAATACACGAGTGGATTAATAAAATGTGGTATATGTGTACCATGGAGTACTATTTAACTACAAAAAACAATGGTGATCTAGCACCTCTTCTATTATCCTGGATAGAGATTGAGCCCATCCTTCCAAGTGAGGTATCACAAGAATGGGAAAACATGCACCACATGTACTCACCATCAAACTGGTACTAACTGATCAACACTAAGGTGCTCACATGGTAGTGATACTCACTGGGTGCTGGTCAGGTCGGGGCGGGGGTGAGGATGGGTTAACTCACAATTAATGGAGACTGAGCACTCTGTAGGGGGGAGGTGAGGCAAAGGCATTATGTGTAACCAAAATGTTTGTACTCCCATAATATTCTGAGATTAAAAAAGAAAAGCACTTTGAAAATGCTGTAAGTTTGTATAAATCATGATATTAAGATTATTATCTAATGGATTTATATGTCAGTTGCAAGCATGTTTGTCTCTATTGCAAAGTTGGAGGTAACCACTCTAATTTACATACCAAAAATCTTCTCTTGGGGTATAAGGAAGGCAAGATACAAGGATAGGCTGTGTAACTTGAAAAACTACCTCAGCATTTGGAGTCTTGATTTCCTTCTTACAAAGCAGGAAAAAAATCTCCATTTTTGTACTTCTCAGATAGTTTTGAGCCAAATATAGGAAAAAACAAATGTAATGTAAAGGACTATTGGTGTTTCTGCAATTGTTTATGTTTCTATTTTACTTTTTTTTTTTTTTGTTTTTTTGACCCATTATCTAAGACTTTCTGGAGTTCTTCTCTGGGGAGTGAATAACTAGAATATATAATTGGCTCTTTTGAAATCAAAATTCTGTGAATGTTACCTAGAAATTGAACAGAATACACTGATGCTTCCATATGACACAGAATGTTGACATTGCAGACTCTTTTGTTTCCAAAACACTTTTCTGTTGTCCCTACACAAAGACAGAAAATTTATGCACATACATGGAAGCAACAAAAACTTTGTTTCCTTTGTTATCACCATGCCTATTTATGAAATCCTCAAAAAATATAATAGCAAACTTCAATGAAAGCAGTATATAATAAGATTATATTATGTGTTCTAGTTGTGACAAAGTCACCACATGTCAAAATGGTAACTTGATCCACTGCCTTTCGTCTAGAAAGGAGGACTTCAGAAATTATCTAATACTGTCTCCCTATTAGATTTTAATGCACACCCATTAAAACTAAGGCTCAGAAAGAAGTGACTCACCCAAAGACACATGACTAGTATGAGGCAGAACACAGACACAAATTCTTGTCCTGTGACTACTAGTCTAGTGCTCTTTCAGGGATTATATGTTTGTTTCTTTAATGACAGTACCGAGACAGAAACCTCATACCCTGACCAGATTAAATTCTGAATATTTATCTAAATTTTTAAGCCAGAGATTGAATTGTTGTTTTAGTGCCTTTTCAGCATTTGTATAGTTTACATAACCTTCTTAGGGATACACACACACACACACACCCACACACACACACATATATATAGGTATGTCTGTTTGTTTATATAAAAAAGTCACACTATGAGATCAGACACATGAGAGAAAGTGATGATGAAAAGAACTATATAAAGTTAAATACCTTGGAGACAAAGCAGCTCAGGGCTGACTAAACACAGATGAGTTGCTGGGTTTTCAACCAGATCTGTTACCAAGAGTTTGCTTTATAAACAGAGATTAAATAATGAAGAAATTTAATTTAAAACTTAATTCCTAAATGCAGCATCACACTTGGATTCGATCACTAAAACAAGCAGAGGAGGGTCTGTACTTCAAATGGAGAAACTGTACAAATAGCATGTTCATTCTGGAGGAATCACAAGAATGACAAATATTAAAAGTTCATCTTCAGGCATTTGAAAATATATGTCCCCAGAGAATTTCAGAGGAAGATATTACATAAATGGAAGGTCATAATTGAAGTGGATTAAACTCTCCTGTCCCACAACCTTAGTCATCTAATACCTTTTTTCCCCAGATTATTTACTGTGTTCCTTTCCTGTAAGAAAATCAAAGTGGCAAATGTGTCTGCAGAGAAAATTCTGCAAATGGGAAGCTTCAAGAAGACAATAGCTAAAGAAGTAGAAGTTGTTCTTTTAAAGGTAGCTGATGTGCTCCTCATGAGACTGTGAAAATATTATGTTTTATTTCATATGGATTCAAGTTCATGAGTTTTAGGCAAGCCTGAGAACCCAATTTCAAAGTAAATACAAGTTTGAGTGTCTTACAAATAAAAAAATCTTCAGGCTATGGGCTCTTTTTCTCCCATAAGAGCCTGACACCTAATCCATTTAAAATGTTGAGTACTGGACTACATTTTAATACACCTATTTATAAATATCTATTTATCAGAAAGTTCTACCTTATAAATAACTTTATTCATTTTACCAAGACATAAATTGTTTCTCTTTTCTTGACTTATAAGATAAAAAGAGCATTTAGTCTTTCTCAGGCTGCCCTCGTTGTCTCATTACAACATGTTGAAGAATTTTGTGTGACAGATCATTACTCTCATGGTACCATGGAAGGGGAAGATTGTGAAAGGAAAAATAATTTCAAGCATTATTAGACCTTAGGTTCAGTTCCAGCTCTTTCCCTAGCTACCTTTGTGATTTTAAACAAGCCATATCATATCCCAGTCTTCAGTTTCATCATAAGTAAATACAGGCTGGGTGTGGTGGCTCAAACCTGTAATCTCAGCACTCTGGGAGGCTATGGCAGGAGAATTGCTTGAGGTCAGCAGTTCAAGACAAGCCTGGGCAACATAGCAAGACCGTACCTCTAAAAAAAAGTTGAAAAAATACCTGAGTGTGGTGGCACACAACTGTAGTCCCAGCTATTGGGAAACTTGAGCCCAGGAATTTGAGGCTCCAGTGAGCTATGATGTTGCCACTGCACTCCACACTGGGCTACGGAGTAAGATTCTCTCTCATAAAAAAAGGAAAAAGTAAATAAGAGGGTTGGATTACATAATCCTTGAGGTGTCTTCCAGGTCAAAAATTCTCTGATTACACATTAATGTGTGAATCATCTAATCATGGATGAAGACTAGGGAATTAGACTCTTATTTATTTATTCAATTTATCTTTAGAGACGGCGTCTTGATCTGTCACCCAGGCTGGAGTGCAGTGGCATGACTATAGCTCACTGCAGCCTTGAACTCCTGGGCTCAAGTGATCCACCTGCCTCAGCCTCTCAAGTAGCTGAGACTACAGGAACGTGTCACCATGCCTGGCTAATTTTATTTATTTTTATTTTTTGTAGAGACAGGGTCTCACTATGTTGCCCAGGCTGGTCTCAAACTCCTGGCCTCAAGCAATCCTCTTGCCTTGGCCTCCCAAAGTAAAATTATTTATTTTTAAAAGAGTTCCCTTCTCCCCCATCTTTAAAGGATCAATGGGCAGAGAAAACCTTTTAAAACTTACTCTATTTCACCTATATCTGATTACAAGGGCTTGTTTTAAATCTTGAACAACAGCTGATTTATACTAAGCTAGGGTTAGCTTACAACTTTCTATAGTATAAAGCTATAGGATAAGAGAAGGAGCCAGATAACCTTTTTGGAGTAGGAGTTGAGGTCCAACCTTAAAACTTCCATTTCCATAAATGGAACTATCATTTCATGCAGCAAGTTCCTATTTTTTAATTCCATGATAGTATATGAAATGTGACAGTCAGTGTGAGGTAGAAGTACAGTTAACCCTGGAGTAAATGTTCAGCCTAGTGCAGAACAGATGATAGGTGTAAGTCTTATTTAAACTCTTGAATCAAAGAGATTAACATATCCATTAGTGAACACTTGTTATGTACATCAGACTAGTGCTATTTTTTAAGGGCATGTCAACAAGTTCAGCAAATGGTGGCTTCTTGCTCTTAATCTTCCACACTCAAACACCCAGGACTCAAGCAGGAGGTGGTTATGTAGGCCTAATAAGAGAGCTAAAAAGTCCAACAGCAACCAATTTATCTTTATTCTATCAAATAAAGAAGTTACTAGTCAATCAAGTGTCCAGAAATGTCAATCTCTGATGCTGAGTCATTTAACATGAAAATCAAAAATTTAAAAGATGGGCTAACTAATACATTTATGCAGCTATCTCTTCTAATAATGTAGATAGGATTCCCAGGTGCTTTAAACATCCATCTGGGGCATTATCATATAACAGAGACAGGCTTTAACTCTTTTAAAACTCACTAAGGACAGAACAAGAGTAATGAAATTTACTTTGCAGGAAGAAGAATTGAGGAAGGAACATGAATTAACCCTGAAACAGGTGAATTATGTAAGCCATGGACAGTAACATTTGTAGATCTTTAAGAACAAAGGAGATCTACAATACCCTTATCTGGGTTCACTGCATGCATGCCATAGACAAAGAAATGCATTAGGTAATATCTGAGATATGTTGAAGATTAAGGAATTCATAGTTAAAATGTGATGAGGAATCAGTGCCCCTTAGAAGGTTTGTCTAGGTGTTTGTATTATAATAACTTCCTTGGAAATCCCAATACAAAGAGTAAGAAGCTTATTCAGGATTCAACAAGCTGGAAAACTAGCTATTGAATTAAGTAAACTGGCTCCTTCAACCATCCAGTAGATATATTTCTCCAAAATAGGCATATGACCTTGGGCAAAATATTTAACCTACCTAGACCTCAGTTTCTCTCTCTGAAAAATGCAGTGGGAGGGTGAACTAAATTTTTTTTAACAATTCTTCCAATTTTAATATTCTATGACTACAACTAAGAATGACACAAAATGAAATGGTTGGCTAGATTTTGAGAGACAAGCCTAAAAAAATCATTTTTAAAGGCTATCAGATGGGGAAACAGAGGGAAAAATTGACATCAGTCAGAGAGATTCTGCAAAATAGAATTATAAAGGTAAATAACCAGAGAGTGTGGGGAATCACTAGCTTGGAAGATTCCCTTTCCAAACATTCAAGTTGCTTCCCTCATGCTGATTCCACAGACACACGTGGGAAACCAAAGCACATCAAGCCCAGCTAGAGAGCACCTCTTGCTTATGGTTTTCTATGAAAGCATACCAAATGGTGCATTTTTCTAACAACATCACACAGTAAATCTTAACTAATTAGATGTAATTGAGGATGAGGTACGGGTGAGGAAGGGGAGGGCAGTTTGAATTAAAATTTATTTTATTT
>VBSM01000937.1:4523921-4538146 GCA_008086735.1 Cheirogaleus medius | reverse complement strand
GGAGAATGACAAGAAAATGAAACAGAAAGCTGCTCTCCTGGCTGCTGCCCTCGGAAGACCTGATCCAGCCAAGAGACCTGGCCCGTCATGGGAAGGAGGACCCAGGAGACGAAGGACGCTGACGCCTGACCAGTGCACCTATTATAAGGAGTTTGGTCACTGGAAGCATGAATGCTCCAACAAAAGAAACCTCCCACCACCAAAGAGAAACCTGCCCAGGGGCTTCCAGCAGATGCCGGAAACCCAAGACCTCATCAATCTCGCTGAGGTCGACTTGGAATAGGACCAACCAGGCTCCCTGACTTTTGGCCCCTGGGAGCCTATGGTCATAATGGAAGTGGGGGTCAACCAATAATGTTCATGGTGGACACTGGGGCAGAACACTTGGTGGTAACAACCCCGGTGGCTCCACTTACAAAGCGGGAAACTGCCATTGTGGGAGCCACAGGAACTCAAGTAGCTCGACCCGTCTGCCAATCCCAAATATGCCAGATGGGGGGCCACGAGATAAGACATGAATTCCTATACATACCAGATTGCCACGCTCCCCTCCTAGCTCTAGATCTCCTGAGTGAACTGGAAGCCCAGATCACCTCCCACCCAGAAGGGACCACGAGCCTCATGCTCAGTGCCCCAGAGACTCTCATAATGGTAGCCACCCTCCTGCCAGTCAAAAAGCCCAACGGAGGTCAATGCCGGCCCGTCCAAGACCTGCGACTGATTAATAGGGCCACAGTGACTTGCCACCCAGTGGTACCGAATCCATACACCCTCCTGGGCCTCATTCCTCCTGATGCTGCCTGGTTCTCCTGTCTGGACTGGAAGGATACTTTCTTCTGCCTGCAGCTCGCTCTGAAGAGCCAGCCCCTATTCGCCTTCGAGTGAGAGGATCCTCAGACTAGGAGAACCTAGCTGACCTGGACGTGGCTACCACAGGGATTTAAAAATTAATCGGGGATGCTCCAGCCACTGACTCCTTTCCATGAGAAGAAACCCACTGCACACTTCTACAGAACATCAATGACCTCCTTCTAGCAAGCCCAACCAGAGAAGACTGCCACTGGGGACCCCGGTGCCTGCTTCAATTGCTCACTGACAAAGGATACAAAGTCTCCTGGAAAAAGGCACAGATCTGCAGGCAACAGGTGAAGTATCTGGGTTTCCACATCACTCAAGGGCGCTGCACACTGGGACATGAGTGGAAGCTAGTCATCTGTACAATTCCCAGGCCGACCAGTCAGAGACAACTCAGAGTATTCCTCAGAGCGGCCGGAGTCTGCTGCATCTGGATCCCAAGTTTCTCCCTAAAGGCCAAGCCTCTGTACCAGGCCCTACGCGGGCCTGAAAACAAAGAATTGGAATGGGCCGAGAGTCAGGAAAGGGCTTTCCAGGAAATAAAAGACTTACTAAAAAGAGCTTCCGCCCTAGAGCTACCTGACCTTATGGTTACTATCATTTGCTACATAGCCAAGTGGTGTACTGTGTGGAATTTTTTATACAGCTTTTTATTTTTCCTGGAGTTTCTAATTACTTTTTTGTTATCCTTGTTGCATTGTTTGGTATTACAGTTACTAGATCTGAAACAACAAACAAACAAAGCAAACCAACTTGGTGCAAAATTTGACAGCTTAAAACAATGGTATCTGTTTTGCTCACAAATCTGCAATTTGGGTAGGGTTTGGGAGAGCTACCTTGTCTATGTGTCACTTCAGCTGGGGTAGCTTTGAGGCTGGGGGCTGTAATCATCTCAAGGCTCATACACCTACATGTCTAGTGGTTGATGATGCCTGGCAGTTGAGACTTTAGCTAGGGTTGTTGACTAGAACACCTACATGTGGTCTCTCCGTGTGCTCCGGGCTTCCTCTTAACCTAGTGGCTAGGTTCCAAGTGTCCTGGGAGAAACAGAGAGCCAGGAAGAAGCCAGATCTGCTTCTATGATCTAACCACAGAAATCAAGTGTCACTTCTTCTGGCTTTCTATCCGTTGAGGTAATCACAAAGTCCTGACTAGGTTCAAGGGCTGGGGAGATCAACTTCACATCTTGATAGGGGAATGACATGGTTCATAAGAGCAAAGAAATATTGTGGCTATTTCTGGAAAATACAATCTGCTGCATCTACCCTTACAACCTTCTTCACTCCAGATTTTTAAAAATAGCACCGATTATCCAGAATCCCTTTTCCCCCCTAACTTCCTCTTTTCTGTGGACCTCCAACCCCCTACTTCACTCTAAACTGATGGTACTTTAAGTCTGCTACATAGCTTTCATCCTAGGACTTCTTACCAACTTACTCTCCTTGGCTGGATCTACTTTTTCCTGAATCTCAGTTTTCCCTCTTTCTTGGTTAATTCTTTTATTTTGGTGGAGCACATCCTCAAGTAATTTACTAAGAAAGGGTTTGTATAAAGTAGATTTTTTTGAGTCTTTGCCCATCTGAAATGTTTTTATTATGCTTCATACTTATTTAATCCATGGCTGGGTATAAAAATCTAAGTTGAAATTCATTTTTCCTCAGAACCTCATTGCTCTGTTAACATCTGGTATTATGATGGAAAGTACAGGCTAGATACATTTCTTTTCCTTTGCAAGTATTTTATGATTTTGTTTTTCCTCTTGGGAAGCTTTTATCCTTGGTGTTCTGAAATTTCACAAGGTTTTATTTAGTTGTGCATTTTTTTTCATTCATTGTACTTGGTGGGCCTTAATTTGTATTCTTCAGTTCTATGATAGTAACTTCTGTTATTTGTTTGGGAATTTCCTACCTTCCATTTTCTCTGTCCTATCTTTCAGAAACTCTTATTTGTTGGATGGATGTTGGACTTTTTAAAATTAAGTCTATATTTTTTTCAATTTTTGTTGTCTCAAAGCCAGTATAGTACTGGTACAAAAATCTGAAAAAATTAACACACAAAAAAAAGAAATCTATTGACCAATATGACTTAGAAATATTGATAACAAATCATAAATAAAATGTTATTTAAAATAGTCCATTTTGAAAAATGTATCATAGCAAAATGGTGTTTATTATAGGAGTGCAAATTTGATTCAATATTAGGAAATCTATTAATATCAGCATATTAATAGATCAAAGAAGAAAAACCACATAATAATCTCAATAGGTGATGGAAAGGAATCTGATTAAATTTAACAGCCAGTCCTAATGATATTTCATAATAAATTAAGAATAAATGTATGCTTCTCTAATGTAATAAAAAGCTTCTTTCTCAAATTAAAAGATCACCATTCTCTGTAATGGAGAAATAAAAAAACATTTTCATTAAAGAAAAAGATTTCATTATCACTTCCACCATTAACTTCATTCTATAAATATTAGCAAATGCAATTAGACACAAAAGTAAAATAGACAAAAACTGGAAAGGTTGAGGCAAAATTATCATTATTTATATATGATGATTGTATATCTAGGTAAACCTATTGAAGCAACTAAAAACAAGAGAATTCAGTAATTAATGCATAAAAATTAATGGCTTGATCCTAAGAGCTTCCAGTTCTGGCCAAGATGGAGTAGCCTTATTCTTCCCAGGTCCTCCCCCTTACAACTAGAAATTCCTGGACATAACACAACAAACAGACATAGGACAATTTTGAAAAAGTAAAAATGATAGGACAGGCTGCCTGATGATCTCAGAACTTGAAGAACAATGCAGCAGTGAGTTCTCTGGTTTTCCTGAATGCCTCTCACATATTCCCAGAGGGGATGCTGGAAAAGCCTACAGCCTAGAACTACCAATAGGCAAAGACACAACACACACACACACACACACACACACACAAACACACACACACACACTGCAGGAAAAGTCTGTTTCTCATAGCCAAATTCCATGAAAGGGGTAGCCTAACAGAACAGAAAATCTTTTTGACAATATCGGCCCTACTCCAGCAAAACACACAAAAAATCTGCCCACTTCAGTGGTTTCAGTAGATCCAAGTGAGAGCTAATCTTCCACCCTCATTCCTACCTAGTGGAAACAGGTGATGACACTCTGATTGCCCTGACTGGTGGTATTAGCAAAGTCAAACAGAAAGCCAATTTTGCATTCTCTGCCTAGTGAAGGCTGATGACAATACTCCAGGTTTAAGCAAACCTGAGTAAGAAGCTGATCTTTAACCACTTTGGTACCACGCTCACTGGCCCCGAAACCTTGCCCACAGCCAGCACTCATAGTCCACATGGTAGTTTGTGCTGTGCATTGACGACGAATCCATTTTGCTCTTGTGTGATGAGGAAAGCTTTAAAGCACTGAAAGCTTGTTTTACTTTACAGGCAGCTTTAGGAAAATAACTATAATAACTCCCACTAAGGACTTGTTAAAAGGTCACAGATTCGTAGTAACTTATTAGCTGAATGTACACACTGCAACTGCAGAGATAAAAGCTGTAAAAGTAAAAGCTTTTGGCTGTCAGCTAAAGTCGATGCTCGGCTGTGCGCGTTCGTCTGTGGCTGTCGACTATAGTCGACGCTCGTACCAAAGTGGTTAATAACATGCTCAGTGGAAGCAGGCTATACTCTGATTCCCTTGCCAGGATGGTGTTATCGGAGTCCAGCAGAAAACAGCCTCCACCCTCACTCAGCATCAAGACTGAATGAGGTGGTGTGAAGAAGGGCTAGTCAGAACAATATACTTCCACCCCCATCCGTGTAAATGGGGCTCAGTAGGGAGCTAAGCCCTTAACCTCACCCAGCATCAAAGAGGTGGAATGAGGTGGTACAAGATGGAGCTTGTCAGCACCTGCTTCTCACTATCCTGATGTCAGCAAGACCCAGAAAAGAGCTAAGCCTCCACCCCCATCCAGTATAAGCAAAAAACAAGACAGCTGGAATCTGCCCTCTGCTTACTCTCCTCCTTCACGTCAGAGTCACTGAGTGGGACTACATCTTGCCCATCTGCCATGTGTCAGCACTTTATTTTTTCTGACACAGTGTCAATGAAATTAAAAATAAGAAAACATTAGAAAAAAATCACTGAGACAAAATATGGTTTTTTGAAGCAATAAATAAAATTGATAAACCTCTGGTAAGACATAAATAAAGAGAAGGAAGACACTTATCACCAATATAAGGAGTGAAACAGTTATCACTACAGATTCTGTAGCCATTAAAAGGATAATAAGGAAATAGTTTGAATAAATTTATGCTCATAAAATAGACAACTTAGAAGCTTTGGAGCAAAGCTAGACATGGTGGCTCACACCTATAATCTCAGCACTTTTGGAGACCAAGGCAGGAGGAGTGCTTAAAGCCAGGAGTTTGAGACCAGCCAGGGCAACATAGCAAGACCCCATCTCTACCAAAAAAAAAAATAGAAGCTTTGGAGCAATTCTGTGAAAGTCACAAACTACCAAAACTAAACCAAGATAAAATAGATAATCTGAATTGTCCTATATAATGTGAATTTGCATTTTAAAATGCCCCCAAAGAAATCTCCAGACCCAAATGGTTTCAATGGAGAATTCTATCAAATTTTAAAGAAGAATAAATATCAATTTTACACAATTTCTTCCAGGAAATAGAAAAAGAAGGCACACTTCCAAATTCATTTTATGAGGCCTAAAACCAAAACCTGACAAAGACACTAACATTTTTGAAAGAGAAAGAGAAACAAAGCAAGAAAACCAATGATCAATATATCTCATGAACTTAGATGCAAAAATCCTTAACAAAATATTAGAAAATTGAACCTAGTAATGCATAAACAGAATTATACAATATGACCAAGTGAGACTTATTCCAGAAATGAAAGAGTGGCTTAATATTTGAAAATCCATAAATGTAATCCAGCATATCAACAGACTAAAGAATTAAAATACAATCACATAAATTGACACAGAAAAAGCATTCCACAAAATCCTGCTGCCATTCATAAAAACTCTCAGTGAACTAGGAGTAGTGGAATTATCTCAACTTGATTAAGAGTATCTACAAAACACCTACACCTAACATTGTATTCACTGGCAAGAGCCTCAAAGATTTTCCCCTAAGATCAGGAGCAAGACAAGAATGTCTCCTCTTAATACCCAAAGTGCTAGCTAGGGCAATAAGGCAAGGAAAACGAATAAAAGGCATACAGATGAAACAGTCCCTATTTGTAGATGAGATGATTATCTATGTAGGCAGCCCTAAGAAATCTTGAATACCCTCCTATAACTAAAGTTCAGAAAAGACACAGGATACAAGATAAACACACAAAAATCAATCACAGTGAACATGTGGAAACCAAAATTAAAAACACAATACCATTTACAATGTCTCCAAGCAAAATTAAATACCTAGTCATATATCACCTATATGTTGAAAATTATAAAATGCTGATGATAGAAATTGAACAACCTAAATAAATGTAGAAACATGTCATTTTTATGAATTGAAAGACTAAAAATAGTAAAGAAACCAGTTGTTTCCAAATGGGTCTATAGCTTTAATGCAATCTTTATCAAAATTCCAGCAAGTAATTTGTAGCTATTATAGCTGTTCTAGGACCTAGAGTTGTTTAAATAATCTTGAAGAAAAGAATAAAGTAGAAATACCCAATATTAAGGCTTACTATATAACTACAACAATCAAGACAATGTGGTATTGGTGGAGGAAAAGACACAGATAAATGGAGGAGAATTAGAAAACCCAGAAATAGATAAACAAGTATGATTCTTGATAAAGGAGCAAAAGAAGTAAATGAAGGAAGGAGAACGTTTTTAACAAATGGTGCTGAAGCAATTCAACATCCATAAGCAACAAAATGAACCTCAACCTAAACCTCACACTTTACACAAAAAAACTATTCAAAATGGATCAAGAACTTAAATGTAAAATATAAAATCTCAAAATATTTAGAAAAAATAGGAAGAAAAACTTGAAAGTTTGGGCTAGGTAGAGTTATCTGGCTTAATACCAAAAGTGGGCCAGGTGCAGTGGCTCATGCCTGTACTCTTAGCACTCTGGGAGGCCGAGGCAAGAAGATCACATGAAGTCAGGAGTTCAAGACCAACCTGAGCAAGAGCAAGATCCCATCTCTACTAAAAATAGAAAGAATTAGCCGGGCGTGATGGCTCACACCTGTAGTCCCAGCTACTCAGGAGGCTGAGGCAGGAGGATTGCTTGAGCTCAGGAGGTTGAGGTTGCTGTGAGCTCAGCCGATGCCACTGCACTCTAGCCTGGGCAACAGAACAAGACTCTGTCTAAACAAACAAACATACAAACAAACAAAAAAATCCAAAAATAACAAACACCAAAACTGATCCTCAAAGGGAAAAATTTGTGAATTAAATCTTGTCAAAATTAAAAATTTTTCTCTGCAAAAACCCATGTAAAGAGGATAAAAAGACAGACTATAGACTGGGAGAATATATTTACAAACTACATGTCCAACAGAGGCTTTGTATCCAGAATATATAAAGAATTCTCAAAACTCAAAAATAAAAAATCCAAACAATCCAGTTACAATAGAAAAAATGACCAAAGATATGAACAGACACTTTACTGAATAAGATATGCAGATGACAACTAAACACATGGAAAAATGTTCAACATCATTAGCCATTAAGGAAGTTGAAATTAAACCACAAGATATCTCTACACATCTATCAGAGTGGCTAACATTAAAACAAAAAAAAGGAAATGAACGACAACAACAACAACAGAAAACAGTGATAAAACAAACTGCTGGTGAAAATGAGGAGAAACTGTGTTGCTCAAACATTGCTGATGGGAATGTAAAATGTTGCAGCCACTCTGTAAAAGAGTTTGATAGTTTCCTAAAACCAAACATACACTTACTACACAACTCAGCAATTAAACTCTTGAACATTTATCTCAGAGTAATGAAAACCTGTGTTCACACAAAACAGCTCTAAATGAATGTTCTTAGAAGCTTTATGTGTAATAGCCAAGAATTACAATTAACCAAAATGTTCAACTGGTGAATGATTAAACAAATTGTGGTGCACCCATACCATGGAGTACTATGTAGAAATAAAAAGAAATAAATTATTGATACATATATCAACTTGGATGAATTTCAAAAGAATCATGCTGAGTTTACAAAGTCAATCTTAAAAGGTTACATATTATATGATTCCATTCATATAACATTCTTGAAATAAGAAAATCATATAGGGCTGGGCATGGTGGCTCACTCCTGTAATCCTAGCACTCTGGGAGGCCGAGGCAAGAGGATTGCTTGAGCTCAGGAGTTTGAGACCAGCCTGAGCAAGAGCGAGACCCCAACTCTACTAAAAATAGAAAAAATTACCTGGGTGTGGTGGCACACGTCTGTAGTCCCAGCTACTCAGGAGGCTGAGGCAGGAGGATGGCTTGAGCCCAGGAGTTTGAGGTTGCTGTGAGCTAGGCTGACACCATGGCACTCTATCCTGGGCAACAGAGTGAGACTCTGTCTCAAAAAAAAAAAAAAAGAATAGAGATTTTATATAAAAAAGAAAACAGGCCTTGCCCATTAGTTTATTTAATGCCAATTGCTGCTTCTCATTGCAATCACAGAGTTGAGTAGTTTCAACAGAGGCAGTATGCCTCACAAAACCCAAAATATTAACTATTTGATCCTTTTTAGAAAAAGTTTGCGAAACTATATTCTAAAGTATACCTCCCAATACTACTGCAGCATTGTGCAGAAAGGATAAAGCAAGAGGCAGCAATATTTTTTAATATTATATAGAAAGTACAGTTGATAGGGTCCCTGTCTTGTAAAAGTTCAGATTGGTCTTTGAATTTGTCTTTCATTAACCTGCTAACAATTTGAGATTTGTCAAACGGACAAGTATTTAGATAATTTAGCAGTCACTGGTCTTTTACTGCCTCTATGTGCTTTATTTTATTGGAAAAGCTTATTAACAACATTCCTTTAAATGCCTAGTTGTCAGATGAGCTTCTTTATATCCTCTGGAGCTATTGCTATGCATATCCATTTTGAAATTATCTAAAAATGTATCTTAGTATGCAGAGGAAAAGGCCATCTGCAAAGTGCACATTGCTCATGCATCTTTGCCACTTTTCACAATTAAATATTCTGTCTCCATGTATTATTTTGGCTCTCAAAATTCCCCATTAATGAAAGGTAATAAACCTTGATTGCTTTCTTAAATTTCATGCCCTACATCAAAGCTTGATGTATTAACATGTAGGGAGATTTGTAGTCTGATACATTTTTCCCTTGTTTTAATTTCCTTAAGATGAAACTGTCCATAATTCTTGGTGACTTTTTTTTTTCTTTTTGATATAGAACTAGAAGCCACACAGGACATGGAAATAGAGATAATTTAAAATTTAAAATTATTTTAATATATAGAGCAAATAAGTTTCTAAAACATAACCTCATAACAATGACAGCTTTTTGAGGTATTTTTAAAATTGTGTTTCCATTTGTCTGTGTCTGGCATTTTGTGTTCTTATTATAATACTTCTGGTAGCATTTTAATTAGAACTTACCTCAGTCTCTTAGAAAGGTTTTTGAGAGATAATCCAGCACTACTCACCCAGAAGAAGCAAAGATTGAAACATGACTGTGAAGAACATTGGCAGAAAGTAATCGTAAGGAAATTTTCTAAGTGATGTGATTCTACCACCACTGCAATTGTAAATTGTGCCCTGAAGTTAAGCCAGGCAAGTTGAGGGGAAAGGAGTTAAAAACAGAAACTGAAATTCTATTAATAACTGCAGTGACTACTGTTAAATTAACTTAAATTTGGCCTGAGGATGCCTCAATACCATGGGTCCCTATATAATAAATTGCAACCTAACTTAGTATGTAAGCAAATTAAACCCTAACTTAGGAGTTGTCTTAGTCTGTTTAGTGTTGCTAAAAGGAATACTTAAGGCTGGGTAATTTATAAGGACAAGAAGCTTATTTGGCTCATGATTCTGCAGGCTGTATGAGAAGCATGGTACAGGCATCTGCATCTGGTGAGGGTCTCAGGCTGCCTCCACTCATAGTGCAAGGCAAAGGGGAGCTGGTGTGTGTAGAGATTACATGGTGAGAAAGGAATAAAGAGAGAGTGAGAGGAGGTGCCAGGCTCTTTATAACAACTAGCTATCTCTGAAACTAATAGAGTGAGAACTTACCCCCACTCCCAGAGAGGGCATAAATCTATTCATGAGGGATCCACTTCCATGACCCAAACACCTCCCATTATGCCCCACCTCCAATGAAGGGGGATCAAATTTTAACATGAGGTTTGGAGGGAACAAATATCCAAACCACAGCAGGAGCATAACAGCAAAGTGTCAGCCAGTCACAATCAGTGGGGTTTCAGCTAATCACAGGCAGCCAACTTGTCACGCTATGCCCAAATAAGGAAAATTTCTAGCTATAGCCAATCAGCTGATTTCTCTACTTTGCTTCTGTGTCCAGGCTGTAAAAGTGTAATTAGCCTTGCAAAATGACCCCCTCCCTAAGTTATTTTTGTTCCCTCAGACTTTACCAGTCAAGCCTAACATCCAGACTTAACTAGCCTCTCCACGAAACCCACCATCCATCACCAACAGCTGATTTTTAAATTAGACCACCTGAAGCCTTCAAACACCACACAACCTGACCTGAATTCCACAACCCATTATAAAAGCCCTTGGCCTTGCCCTTGATTGGCTGCGGAGATGGATTTGAGACTATTTCACCTGTTCTCTTAACTGACATCTTTCACATTAAAATTTCTTTCTTCCCTGGCAATCTTATTTGTCTCAATAATTGGCTCTTTGTACAGTGAGCAATGGAACCTAGGCTAGACCCCTTTTGGGGTTCAGTAACAAAAGCTTATTGTTCACAGTGCAGGATGGGGCTCTCTGAATCTATACTGGTTCAGGGTGCTGTTTGATTCATGAATGGTTCTTTGCTCAAACTCTCCTCAATTCAATTTGAGTTTTTAACTTTTGTAATAAAAATTAATAATTAATTCATCTAAAGATTTTGTTTTAACACTACACATGGGTTCAATTAATAGGACTGAGACTCAGGACCTTTGCTTTCTTTATATACTAGCTCTACTTTCCAGATTTATTCACATAAATAATGACTGGCTTTCAACAAATCATTTAATATTTCTAGGTTTCCTCTAGATCTTTACATCTGTAAGATTGAAAATATAAGGAAAACTAGTACTCTGAGGTATTGAGAGAATTATTTTTTTTAAATTTCCTATTTGGAACTACTTCAAACTTATAGAAAATTACAAAAATAGTACAAAAGATACCTGTATATTCTTAACCCAGATTCTATATTACCCCATTTGTTTTATCATTTGTTTTCTCTCTTGTTCACATTCTCTCTCCTCACACACAACATTTTTTCTGAACCACTTCAGGATAAGTTACTGCATTGAGGCTCTTTACCCCTAAATATTTCACTATGTAATTTCTAAGAATAGTGATATTCTCTTACATTACCACAGTACAGTTTTCACTTTCAGTAAATTTAATATTGATATAATACTTTTATCCAGTCTTCCATTCATATTCTAATTTGGTTTGTTTATCCCATAATGTCTTTTATAGCATTTATCCTCCCCTCTAATAAAGGATCCAGTGTAGGGTCAGGCATGGCATTTAGCTGTATTTCTTTTTAGTCTCCTTTAATCTGCAACATTTTCCCACAACTCTTCTTTATCTTTCATGGTATTAAGATTTTAAATAAAACAGTTCCCCCTCTTTTATCTAGTGCTCCTCAGTTTGTGTTTGATATTTCCTCATGATTAGATTCATGTATGCATTGTTGGCATAGGTGATGTTGTGTCCTCAGGGATCACATCTGGAGTCCTCCAATGACCATGAATCTCTGTTAGTGATGTTGATTTTAATTACCTAGTTGGGAAATTTCTACGTGGTATTTAGTATTGCAAACTGCTACAAAAATGTAATGATTAAACTTAATTCTACATACTAACCAAGGCAGCACCTAGATTCATTTATTCATTCACTTATTAATTTAATAAACATTTTAGAAGGCCTATTGTTTGTTGAGGTCTTTTGTATCAAATACTACCTTAATGAATGCACCATTGCTAAGTTCTATAATTAATTTTAAAAATGTTCTCAGGCTTTTAAAATGTCTGTTGTTGTCATAAAGGTATTGTACATAGCAGGATTTACCCTGAATTTGTAACTTAGTACAGTTCAAGAAATATTAAATGCCTAGTATGTGCAAAACAATAATATAAAAGATTAATGTTCCTATCTTCAAGGAGCTTACAATGTAGAAGGAGAGGAATTGTGCACAGATATCTATATTATAAAATGCTTCATTGAAGATATAAAGAGGGATTATTCCCCAAAGCTATAAGAAATCAACCAAACAAAAAATCAATTTTTATAGTTTTTAAAATTGTCATTCTCATAAGTATATACAATGACTCACTCCATTCCTGAATTAAATTTAATTATCATCTTCTAAAGGACTTCTAAAAGAACCATCAACAAAGGACATTATTATGTTTTTTGGGGTTTTTTTGGATTTTGTAGATGGAGAAAGTCAAGTAGAGAAAGATTAAGAAAATCTACAAGGTCATATGGTGGAGCATTAATATATTTAGGGTAAGGGTTAATTGTAGGAAATTCTGGCAAGAAAGCATTGTTTTTACAAATGCAGAATGTACATATTAGAAATAGTATGAAATAATAAACAAATACTTACCTTTCCTATGTTTATAAGAATGGATCGATGTGAAAAACAGAGTGTGTAGTATTATTTATTTTTATTATTCTCTCTTATTTCTGAGAGGATTAGAATCTAGAGATTTATACATGAGGCTTTTTTTTAAAAGATGACCTTTTTTTTCCTTTTCTTCATAGCTCCAATGGCTATTTGGTTGGAAAATAGAGATCTCACATTTGTAGGAAGTTATAGGTGACTCTAATATCATGTGCAATCTTTTCTTTCACAAATAAGCAGGTATTTAATTGCATAGTACTTAATACATTCATGTAACCTATTCAAACAAGTTTCATAATCTATTCGTCATCTGCTACTTACCTCCAATCTGTTTTCTTACTAGTATATGATTCAAAGGTTCAACCTTAATTGTTAAAGATGAGTTGACTGTGACATGGACATCTAACTTAGTGGTGATTCATTCAATTCAAGGAAATGTGTATGATTATAAGTGAATAAATTAATTGGATGAACTGATAGAAATTATTTAAGTTCTTGAATCCATAAGATAATGTTTGTGTAATGATTTAGCCATTGGTAACTAACACATTTTCTATAAAGTAGGCAAAGTATCTTCCTTTATATTTCTTTTAAATTAGGAAGTCATTTGTGAATTCACAAATTAAAAGAACATTTTTTTCCTTTTCTAATCTAGTTTACTAAACTATTTGACCTAGTTAAAAATTTTATTTGGAGAATTATACATCTGTTAATAAAATTTTATAAAATAGATTATTACTTTGTTCCATTTTGGCTGTATTTGCTAGTAACTATTCTCATATAGCATGGCGAACGATTTCCCAGTTATAACTGGATTTACATGTTGAATCACAGTATTATTTTAAATTAGCTTTGACAAGTAACTAGGTGGTAAAATTTACTTTTCTGATATAGGTGCAAATGAATCTGAAATAAAGCCAAATCACTTAAAATTATACTGTCTGCTTTCTAAAAATAAAGTCAACATCTAGCTCAGAGCTGTGAAGGATATATGTTAAAGCTAGATCAAATTTAGTTAGAAAAATGATTATATTTAGGCTTCTAGAGTAGTGATTTAAAACAATTTTATTTAAATCCAATAATTCTTACTCAAAACAATCTCTGAGATGCTTGCCACCTGAATAGTTTGAGGCTGGAAATAAATGCCATTTACCACATTTGTTTACAAGATCCTGTTGTGGGTGACCTCTTGGCTCCCAATGATTACTGTCATTTCAATATTATTTTCCAATATAGTTGTAAATAGCTTGATCATTGTTTTCTTTTAGCAGGGAACAATTCTGAATTTACACTCAGAAGAGGGACAGGAAACACTATTGGGCTCCCTCCTGCTTGCCATCCTTGAATTATTTGAGTATACCATTGATCCTTGTTATTTACAGATTCTATATTTTCAAATTCCTCTACTCACTAAAATTGATTCCCAATCCTCAACTCAATACTTGTGGCACTTTGACAGACATTTACAGACATCCACTGAGTGATAAAAAAAATTGAGTTGAAACCATCAGTATACGGTAACCTAATCTTTGGTAAACCAGACAAAAATATAC
>VBSM01000937.1:4470624-4514385 GCA_008086735.1 Cheirogaleus medius | reverse complement strand
AGAGACGCTCTATCTGGCGGTGTTTCTCGTCCGCCATCTTGCTCCGCCCTCCTTGTAGAAGCTTTTCAAAAGACCCTATAGTTGTCTAGTTCTCCAAGAATTCATTTAAATTTCCAGCCAAGCTCTTGTTTGATCCAAGTGAAATCATATCCTTAGGCAACTACAATGTTGCCAGCAGTTTAATATTATTTTGGTAATGTCCTGGGGGTAGGCTTCATAGTCTCCCCACCTTCCCCATCCCACTCACCTTAGCTTTAAGTCAAATCAAATAGTCACCAAACTCTGCAGGGAGCTGTAAGTTCAGATAAATTGTCAACTGAGCTCTGGGAACTATGATTTTATTAAAGCTCAAAAAACGGTCAGATTTCTCCATTATCTACTTTACACCTTGCATTTGAGTACCACACCACTGAGCTGTGCAAGAAGATAGAACAGGAATAGCTTCAAGTGTAAAGATCACAGACCCCACTGTCTTATCAAGGTAAGTAGTTTTTTTGGATAGATAATTTCACTTTGGTTTGGATTAACAAAGTTGTGAAATGGTTGGTTTCTAGATTTTTTTCCATATTTTAAATGTTTAGAGGGAGAACGAGTTCATAAAACTCCTCAGTCTGCCCTTTTCAGAAGTCAATATCTATTGTATAGGCTGCTTTTTTAAACAGCTTTATGGAGACATAATTCACATGTCCTACAATTCATCCATTTAAAGTGTACAATTCATTGGCTTTTAGTTTATTGACAGAGTTGTGCATCCCTCACCATTTTAGAATATTTTCATTATCACCAAAAGAAATCCTACATCTTTTAGCTTTTACCCCCTAATTCCCCTATCCCTCCCAGCCCTAGGAAGCTGCTAATATAATTTCTGACTCTACAGATTTGCCTCTTGTTGACATTTCATATAAATGGAATTATGCAGTATGTGGTGTTAAACAGAAATTATGGAAGACCATTGTTTTGTACTGAGCTCCTGTACTAGGCTCAGCTGGGCCAGACAAAGCCAAAATGGAACCACTCATGCTAAATGCCACATAATCAAATTGAAACTTTAAGGAAGTAAGTAGATCTCCAAACAGAACAGTTTTTCCTCCAAAAAAGAGGATTCCAGTCTACCTGACTCAGAGCAATAAAGAAGATCCCTCTACTTTAACACTTACAAAAAAAGTAACCTGAAGTAATTGATGTTAACCAATCAGCTTTTTTTTTACTTGAGGATTTTTCTTTTATTATATTTTATTTGGTGCTTTAAGCTTTTAAATTTTTATTTGTAAATTTACACATAATAATTGTACATATTTATGGGGTACAATTTGATATTTTAATGCATGTATACATAGTATGATGATCAAATCAGGGTAATTACTATATTTATCACTTTAACCATTTATCATTTCTTTGTGGTGACAGCATTCAAAGTCTTCCCTTCTACATATCTTGAAATATACAATACACTGTTACTTAGTATAGCAACCTGATCAACATTTTTCTTTTGATTTGATTTGATTTATTTCAAAGTAGTAAGGGGGTACAAATGTTTTTGGTTACAAGGATCGCTTTTGTAATGCTTGAGTCAAAGTTATAAGTGTGCCTGTCACCCAGGTAGTGTTCATTGTACCCATTAGGTAGGTTTTTACCCATGCCTTCTTCTTCCTCCACCCCAGATTGATTTCTGTTAGGTTATTCTTCCCTCTATGCACATGTGTGCTCATTGGTTAGTTCCAATTTAATAATGAGTATATGTGGTGTTTGTTTTTCCATTTGTTAGATACTTCACTTAGGATAATGGTCTCCAGTTCCATCCATATTGTTGCAAAAGGCATTAAGTCGTCCTTCTTCATGGGTGAGTAGTATTCTGTGTTATACATATATCACATTTTGTTAATCCACTCATGGATTGATGGGCATTTGCATTGATTTCACATCTTTGCAATTGTGAATTGTGTGGCAATAAACATTTGAATATAGGTATCTTGTTGATTAAATGACGATTTTTCTTTTGGGTAAATGCCCAGAAGTGGGATAGCTGGATCAAATGGTAGGTCTACTTTTAGTTCTTTGAGGAATCTCCATACTGTTTCCATAGAGATTATACTAATTTTCAATCCCACTAACAGTATATAAGCGTTCCTTTCTCTCTGCATCCACACCAGCATCTATTGTTTTTGGACTTTTTAATAAAAGCCATTTCAACTGGGATAAGATATCTTATTGTGGTTTTGCTTTGCACTTACCTGATAATTAGTGACATTGAGCATTTTTCATATATTTATTGGCCATTTGTCTATCTTCTTTTGAAAAGCTTCTGTTCTTGTCTTTTTCCCACTTTTTAATGGGGTCATTCGATTTTTGTCTTGCCCATTTGCTTGAGTTCTTTGTAGAGTCTGGTTATTAGCCCTTTATCAGACATATAGTTTGCTAATATTTTCTCCCATTCTGTAGGTTGTCTATTTTGCTCTGTTGATTTTTCCTTGGCTGTGCAGAAGCCTTTTAATTTAATCAAGTCCCATTTATTTATTTTTGTTGTTGCTGTGATTGCCATTCGGGTCTTCTTCATGAATTCTTTGCCTAGGCATATATCTAGACGAGTTTTACAACATTTTCTTCTAGAGTTCCTATGGTTTCATGCTTAACACTTAAGTCTTTTAACCATCTTGAATTAATTTTTGTGAGTGGTGAGACATTTGGATCCTGGTTCATTCTTCTTCATGTGACTATCCAGTTGTCCCAGCACCATTTATTGAGTAAGGATTCTTTTCCCCACTGTATATTGTTCTCTGCTTTGTCAAAGATAAATCAGCTGTATGTGGATGGTTTTATGTCTGGGTTTTCTATCCTGTTCCATTGGTCTAGGTCTCTATTTTTGTGCCAATATCATGCTGTTTTGGGTGCTATAACTTTGTAGTATAGTTTGAAGTCTGGTAATGTGATGCCTCCAGATTTGTTCCTTTTGCTTAAGATTGCTTTTGCTATCCAGGCTCTTTTCCAGTTACAAACAAAGCATAGAATTATTTTTTCTAGATCTGTAAAGAATGATGTTGGTATTTTGATGGGGATTGAATTGAATCTATAAATGACTTTGGGAATTATGGACATTTAAAAAATCTTGATTCTACTGATCTACAAGCATGATATGTTTTTCCATTTGTTTGCGTCATTGGCAATTTCTTTCCTCAGCGTTTCGTAGTTCTTTTTGTAGAGATCTTCCATTTCCTAGGTAAGTATATTCCTAAGTATTTTATTTTCTTTGTGGATATTGTCAATGGTATTGAGCCTTTGATTTAACTCTCAGCTTGACTGTAATTTGTGCACAGTAATCCTACTGATTTGTGTATGTTGATTTTGTAACCTGAGACTTTGTTGAATTTGTTTATCAATTCCAGGAGTCTCTTGGAGGAATCTTTGTGGTTTTTAGATATAAGATTATATCATCAGCAAAAAATGATAGTTTGATCACCTCTTTCCCAATTTGCATACGCTTTATTTGTTTCTCTTGCCTGATTGCTCTGGCTAGGTCTTACAGGACTATGTTGAATAGAAATGGTAACAGTGGGCATCCTTGTCTTCTTCCACTTCTTAGTGGGAATGCTTTCAACTTTTCCCCATTCAGTATGATGCTGGCTGTGGGTTTGTCATATATGGCTTTTATAAGTTTTGGATATGTTCCTTCTATGCCAAGATTCTTGAGGGTTTTTATCATGAAAGGGTGCTGAATTTCTTTGAACGCTTTTTCTGTATCTATTGAGATGATCATATGATCTTTGTTTTTCCTTCTGTTTATATGGTAAATCACATTTATTGATTTATGTATGTTGAACAATCTTTGCATCCCTGGGATGAAGCCCACTTGGTCCTGGTGGATTAGTTTTTGATGTGCTGTTGAATTCAGTTTGCTAGTATTTTGTTGAGGATTTTTGCATCTATGTTCATAAGGGATATTGGTCTGTAGTTTTCTTTTTTTGTTGTGTCCTTTCCTGGCTTTGATATCAAAGTAATACTGGCTTCATAGAATGATTTGGGTAGGATTCCCTCCTTCTCAATGTTATGGAATAATTACCTTCTATATGGGTACCAATTCTTCTTTGTAGGTCTGACAAAATTCAGCTGTGAATCCATTTGGTCAAGGACTTTTTCATTGTTGATGTAAGATTTTTTATTGCTGCTTCAATCTTCTTGGTCTGTTCTGGAATTCTATTTATTTCTGATTGAGTCTTTGGAGGTTATGTTTCCAGGAATTTGTCCATTGTCCATTTCCTCCACTGACAGATCTGGAAAGATCATCCAAGAAAAAAATAAATAATGAAACACTGGACTTAAATGGGACTTGAGAATAAATGGGCCTAACAGACATTTATAGAACATTTTACCCCAAAACTACTGAATATACATTCTTCTCATAAGCACATGGAACATTCTCCATGAATCATCATATTTTATGCCACAAAACATGGCTCAACCAATTAAAAAAACATGAAGCATAGCATGTATCTTCTCAGACCACAGTGGAATAAATATAGAAATCATCTTCAAGAAAAACACTCAATCTTACACAAAGTAATGGAAATTAGACAAGCTGCTGCTGAACAATTATTGGATCAACAATGAAATTAGGATGGAAATCAAAATATTACTCAAACTGAATGAAAAAGGGGACGCAAATTACTAAAATCTATGGGATTCAGCAAAAGCAGTACTAAGGGGAAAATTCATAGCCTTAAATGCCCACATCAAAAAGACAGAAATATCACAACTTAAGAATCTAATGACACATCTCAAGGAGCTAGAAAAGGAAGAGCAAAACAATCCCAAACCCAGCAGAAGAAAAGAAATAACTAAGGTCAGAGCAGGACTAAATAAAATAAAAAATAAGAAAATAATACAGAAGATCAATGAAACAAAAAATTGGTTCTTTGAAAAGATAAAGTTGATAGATCTCTTGCTAGATTAACCAGGAAAAGAAGAGAAAAGACCCAAGTAAGCTCAATCAGAAATGAAAAAGGAGATATTACAATTGATACCACAGAAATACAAAATGTCATCTGTGAGTACCATGAAAATCTCTATGCCAATCAGCTTTTTTCTATTGTTTTTCTTCTTTCTTCCCACCTTAAAACACCAACTGTCTCACTTCCACTGCCCTGTGGAAGTTCTTGTTTTATTTTGTAGAATGGAGGCTTCCTCATTCATAAATTACAAATAAAAGCTGATTAGATTTTTAAGGAAATTTTTAGTAATTTTATCTTTTGACAGTGGCCTTTTGTGTTTGGTTTCTTTTACTTAGCATGTTTTCAAGTTTTATCTATGTGGTATCATATATCAGTACTTCATTTCTTTTTATTGACAAATAATATTCTCTTATATAGTCATACCTCATTTAATTTATCCATTAAAAAACATTTGGGCTGTTCCCAGTTTGGGCGTATTACAAATAATGCTACTATAAACAATTGTGTACAAGTTTTTGTGTGTTTCCCTTGAGTATAAACCTAAGAGTGTAATTGCTCGATCAAAACTGCTTTCTAAAGCTGCCACGCCCTTTTAATTCCCCATGAGCAGTGTATGGGGATTCCAGTTTCTCCACTTCCTTGCCAAAATTTGTTATTTGGCTTTCTGATCATAAACATTCTAATAAGTATGAAGTGATATCTCATTAAGGTTTTGATTTGCATTTCCCTGGTGGCTCATAAGGTTGGGCATTTTTTCATGTGTTTATTGGCCATCTGCATAAATTACTAGGGAAAATATCTATTCCAATTCTTTGTCTTTTTATTATTCATCATGTGCAGGTGTTTGTATGGGTATACGTTTTTACTTTTTCTGGATAAATGCCTAAGAGTACAGTTGCTGGGTCATATGGCAGTTGCAGTTTTTAAAAGAAATATTGTTTTGTAAGAAATTGCCAAACTGTTTTTCTAGAGTAGCTATAACATACTACATTCCCACCAACAATGTATGAGTGGTCCAGTTTCTCTGCATACTCATCAGCATTTGGTGTTATCACTATTTTTTATTTTAGTCATTCTGATAAGTATGCAGTGATATCTCATTGTGACTTAATTTAAATTTCTATAATAGGTAATGATATTTTACATCATTTCATGTCCTTATTTGCCCTTTTTATATCTTTGCTAAAATGTCTTTTTATGACTATTGCCCATTTTTTTAAAAATTTCAAAATATTGAGGGAGTACAAATGTTTTTGTTTACATGGATCACTTTTGTAACACTTGATTCTTCGCTATAAGTGTGCCCATCACCTAAATAGTGTTCACTGTACCAGTTAGGTAGGTTTTTGTCCCTCCCCTCTCCCCTCTCCCTCCCTGACTTGATTTCCACTAACTTTTACTTCCCTCTGTGCACATGTGTGCTCATTGGTTAGTTCCATTTTCTAATGGAATTGTTTTTTCACTGTTGAGTTTTGAGACTTCTTTATACATACATATTACTAGACCTTTGTCAAATATGTAGTTTGCAAGTATTTTCTCCCAGTCTTTCACTTGCTTTTTTGTCCTTTTATCAGAGTCTTTTGCAGAGTAAATTTAAAAAATTTTTATAAGGTCAAATTATTCAAATTTTTCTTTTATAAATCATGCTTTTGGGACCAAGTTTAAGAACTCTTTATCTAGCCCTCTATCCTCAAGATTTTTTGTATGTGTTTTCCAAATGTTTCATAGTTTTACGCTATGTATTTAAGGTTTTGATCCATTTTGAGTTAAAGTTTTGTAAGGTATGAGGTTTAGGACAGTTTATCTCTTTGCCTATGGATGTTCAGTTATTCCAACACCATTTATTGAACAGGCTATACTTCCTCCATTGAATAGCTTTTGAAACTTTGTGAAAAATCAGTAGAAGATATTTGTGCATGTCTATTTCTGGGTCCTTAGTTATGTTCTATTGATTAATGTATCTAGCTGTCTATCAATACCACACTGTCTTGATTAATGTATTTATAATAAGCTTTAATATCAGGTAGAGTAATTACTCTCATTTTATTCCTTGTTTTCAAGATATTTTTAGCTATTCTATAGTCTGTGCCTTTCCATATAAATTTTAGAGGGAACTTGTCTATACTTACCAAGAACCTTGTAAGGATTTTGATAAGAATTGCTTTAAACTTTGCTGTCAATTGGGAGAAAATTAACATTTTTACCATGTTGGGCCTTCCAATCCATGAATGAGATATGTCTCTACATCTATCTATTTAGGTCTTATTTGATTTCTTTATTCAGCATTTTGTAATTTTTAGCATATAGATTCTGAATATGTTTTATTGTTTATACTTACACAATTATACTTAAGTAATGCATTTACATTAATACTGATGGAGTTCAGCACCTGTTACCCCAAAATATGGTACCTTGGCATATTGACTTTCATAAACTAAAGGAATCTGAGAAAGCTACAGAAGCAAGGAAGGTCTCTCTGATCTTCCCCTGCCCTTCTCCCCTGAAGCAGGTCACAAGATTCTCATGTGAGAACTGACCTCCTTGTACGTTGTGGAAAGGAACATTATTATCTCTGAAGATGAAAGGTCACAGAGAAGAATCTGAATGAGCAGGCCTTGCTAAGTTTCCCCCAGTTTATTATCATTAGATCATACCTACTTTTTTCCAATCATATTTTTCTATGATTTTCCACTCTTTATTAAACCTAGCATTAAAACACACAGGTTTAACCATTTCTACAGGTGTTCATTTCCTTATGAAGTCTCTCATGTCATATAAAACTTATTAAATATATTTAAATTCTTTTCTTTTGTTAATCTGTATTTTGTTATAGGGGCTTCAGCCATGAGCCTACGGTGGGTAGAGAAAAATATATTTTGTCCCCTACTATACCATGAAAATGGTTTTGCAGTTTTAATTTCAGTTTTTGCATGTTCATTTTTAGTATACATAAATGTGATTGGATTTTATATATTGATTTTGTAACCTGCAACCTTGCTGAATTTATTTATTAGTTTTTGGAGTTTTTTTGTAGATTCCTTACTATTTACATAGACAATAATGACAGCAACAAATAGGGACAATTTTCTTTTTCTTTTCTTATTGCAGTGGATAGAATTTCCAGTATTATGTTGAATGAGAATAGTGAGAGTAGAAATCTTTTCTTTGTTCCCTGTATTAGGGGGGAAAGCATTCATTCTTTCATTATTAAGTGTGATGCTAGCTACAAGTTTTTTTTATAAATGCTCTTCATGAGGTTGAAAAATTTCCCCTCTATTTTTATTTTTCTGATTTTTAAAAACATGAATTGTTGGATTTTGTCAAATATTTTTGTATGCCAGTTTATATGATCATATGTGGTTTTTGTTTTAAGATCATTGATATGGTCGATTATATTGATTGATTTTGAAATGTTGAACTAGTCTTGCATACCTGGAATAAATCCCAGTGAATCTTGTTGTATAATTTTTTGATCTGATTGAGAATGTTTCACTGAGTATTTTTATGTCTAGATTATTAAGATATATTGGACAGTAGTTTCATTTTTTTATATTATCTATCTGGTTTTGATGTCAGTATGATACTGGCCTCACAAAATGAAATAAGAAATGTTCTCTTCTCTTGTATTTTCTGTAGGAGATTACATAGAATTGGTGTGAGTCTCCTATAAATATTTGGTAAATTTTCCTATGAAGCCATCTGACTTAAGACTTATTTTTTGAGAGCTTTTAAATTATAAACTCAATTTATTTCATGATTTTTAAGAGTACTCTGATTATCTATTTCATCTTGGTTGGTTTTGGTAATTTGTGGGTTTTGAGGATTTTGTCATTTCTTCTAAATTATTGACTTTATGAACATAAAGTAGTTTGTAGTACTATTTCCTTATTACCCTTTTATTAGATCTTGGTAGGATTAGTTGTGCAGACAAAGGTTAACATAGCAGGGCCTAAGACTGCTATATTTATTAAGGCTTGCTTGCAAGATTGACTCTTAGTTGTCATCTGGGAACTTAGATTTTGTGAGTTTCCCCACTATTCTGTAACTAATAAGGGTTATTTACTTTGCCTAGACTGTTTATGCAAATAATGTGGTTTATGCTGAACACCTGCTTTCCTTCTGAGAGTCTGGAATTTTGGTACATGCTAGGCAGAGGGTGACTATGTGCCTGAATTATAAGGTTGTGTTCTTTTCATTTTAAAGATATGTAAATAAAAGACCACCATTGTGGTGTTATTATATAGAGATAGATAGATAGATAGATAGATAGATATAGATATAGATAGATAGATAGATAGATGTTATCATCCATAGTTCCTGGATCATAACACCCATAGCTCTTTTAATAGTCTTTTGTTATATGTTGGGTGCTTTAGGCCTCAGGAGCAGGCCTCGGGAAACAGAATCTCTCTGACCTTCTCTTGCCCTCCTTTTACCTGCCCCAAGGGCAGGCCTTAATCTTTGCCCTTGTTTGATGAGATAAATGAGCAGGAGCATTGTCATAGTAAAGAAGGACACTCTGGTGAGATTTTCGCAGGCATTTTTCTGCTAAAGCTTTTGCTAACTTTCTCAGAACACTTTCATAATAAGCAGATATTATCATCCATTGGCCCCCAAAAAAGTCAACAAGCAAAATGTCTAGAGCATCCAAAAAATTATTTCCATGACATTTGCTCTTGGCTGGTCCACTTTTGCTTTGACTGGACCACTTCCACCTCTTAGTGGCCATTGATTTGATTGTGCTTTGCCTTCAAGATCATACATCCATGTTTCATCTCCTGTTACAATATTTGAATAAATGCTTCAGGCTCTTGGTCCCACTTGTTTAAAATTTTTATTTAAAGCTCTGATCTTGTCTGCAGCTGATCTGGGTGCAATTGTTTTGATACCTCTTGAGTGAAAAGTTTGCTCAACTTTAATTTTTCAGTCAGAATTGTGTAAATTGGATCAACTGAGATGTCTATGATGTTGGTGTCAAAGGTAGCCTAGTGGAGATCAGGACACTCACAACCATACAGGGGTAAGGAAGCCAACTCACTCTAGTTTCACTGGAAACCACATGGAGAGTAATAATAAGGCACTCCTGGCTCTCCTAGCCACTAAAAAAGCTATACAAAGGTATAACCCAAAGACAGGATAGAAAAAACAAAATAAAATTCTAAACACATGGTCATATAGTCCATGGGAAGGCAGGAAAGAAAACAGCAAAATGAAAAGTAGAGAGAACCAAAACTGGCAGGCTTAAGCACTAACATATTAATAATTACATTAAATGTAAATAGTATAAAAGCCCAATTAAAACAGATTACCAAGGTACAGAAAAAAATGATCCAACTATAATCTAACTACAAGAAGCTTATTTCAAATATAACAATATAGACTGGTTGAAAGCAAAAGGATGGGAAAAGATATTTCAGACAAAAATTAAAGCAAAATATAAGAATATTAATATCAGATAAAATAGAGTTTAGAGCAAAGAAAATTACCAGAAACAGAGAGATATATTATATGATGATATAAGTGTTAGTCGACTAAGAAAACATAATAATCTTAAATATGTAACAAAACAACAGAACAATGAAACATGTGACAAAAATACTGATAGAACTGGAAGGAGAAATAGACAAATCTGCAATTATCATTGGAGATTTCAACACCTCTCTCTCAACAATTAATAGAAGAACTAGATAGAAAATAAGCAAGATACAGAAGAATGTAACAAAACCATTAACCAAAAGTATTTAATTGAAATTTATAGAACATTCTGCCCAACAGCAGAATAGACATTCTTTTCTAGTGCCCAAGAAACAGATGGAAGGATAATACCCTGGGACATAAAATAAATATCAACAATTCATACAGAATGTATTTTCTGGCCATAATAGAGTCAAACTAGAAATCACTAACAGAAACATCAGAAAAATCTCTAAACACTTAGAAACTAAATAACACATCTCTAATTAACCCATGGATCAAAGAGGAATTTTCAAGGGAAAACATAAATATTAAACTGAATGATATTTAGGTTGGTGCACAAGTAATTGCGGTTTTAGCATTGTTGACATTTGCCATTTGATATTGGAATACATTCTTAAATAAATGTGATTACATTACAAATCATTTTAATGCACATTTCTCACTTCATGGTTTTTTTTCTAATTAATGACTTATTACTTGCTGTTTATTTTATATTTATTTTAGACTATGGAAATGATGTTAGGCAAAAAGCAAATTCAAGCAATTTTCTTATTCAAGTTCAAAATCGGCTGTAAAGCAGCAGAGACAACTCGCAACATCAATGACGCATTTGGCCCAGGAACTGCTAACGAACGTACAGTGCAGTGGTGGTTCAAGAAGTTTTACAAAGGAGACGAGAGCCTTGAAGATGAGGAGCGCAGTGGACAACCACTGAAAGTTGACAACGACCAATTGATAGCAATCACTGAAGCTGATCCTCTTACAACTAACTACACAAAAAGTTGCTGAAGAACTCAAGGTCGACCATTCTATGGTTGTTTGGCATTTGAATCAATTTGGAAAGGTGAAAAAGCTCCATAAGTGGGTGCCTCATGAGCTGACCAAAAAAAAAAATTGTTTTGAAGTGTTGTCTTCTCTTATTGTAAGCAACAACAAACTACTTCTCGATTGGATTGTGATGTGCGATGAAAAGTGGATTTTATATGACAACCAGTGATGACCAGCTCAGTGGTTGGACTGAGAAGAAGCTCCAAAGCACTTCCTGAAGCCAAACTTGCACCATAAAAAAGGTCATGGTCACTGTTTGGTGGTCTGCTGCCAGCCTGATCCACTACAGCTTTCTGAATCCCAGCAAAACCATTACATCTGAGAAGTCTGCTCAGCAAATCAATGAGATGCACCAAAAACTGCAGTGCCTGCAGCTGGCATTGGTCAACAGAAAGGGCCCAATTCTTCTCCATGACAACCAACCGCATATCACACAACCAGCACTTCAAAAGTTGAACAAATTGGGCTAGGAAGATTTGCCTCATCCGCCATATTCACCTGACCTCTTGCCAACCAACTACCACTTCTTCAAGCATCTCAACAACTTTTTGCAGGGAAAACGCTTCCACAACCAGCTGGATGCAGAACATGCTTTCCAAGAGTTTGTGGATTCCTTAAGCATGGATTTCTGTGCTACAGGAATAAACAAAAATTTCTCATTGGGACAAATGTGTTGATTCTAATGGTACCTATTTTGATTAATAAAGATATGTTTTAGCCTAGTTATAATAATTCAAAATTCATGGACTAAATCCTCAATTACCTTTGCACCAACCTAATAATAAAAATATATTATAACTTAGTGAATTTTTTGAAGTATATTTAACTCTGTGCTTAGAGTGAAATTTACAGCTAAACGCTTGTATTAGAAAAGTAGAAAAGTCTCTAATCAATAATCTAAGCTTTCACCCTTTGAAACTAAAAAAAAGAGGAAAATAAATCCAAAGTAAGAAATGTTATAATAAATATAAGAAACAAATAATTTAAAAAATAGAGAGTTAATGGAGCAAGAAGCAGATTCTTTGAAAAGATCATTAAATTAATAAACCTCTAGTAAGCCTGCCAAGAAAAAAGAGAGAGGACACAAAATACCAATATTGGGAATGAAACAAAGATTTACCAGACTCTGAAGGCATCAAAACAATAAAAAGGGAATGTTGTGAACATCTCTACACATATAAATTTGACAACGTAAATAAAATGTACTAGTTCCTCAAAAAACATCAACTACTATAACTCACCAATACAAAGTAGATAATTTGAATATCTCTATAACTATAAGGACATTTTATTTGTAATTTTAAAAATTCTTAAAAAGTTAATTTCAAGGCCCTGATGGTTTCTCTGCAGGCTTTTACCAAACATTTAAAGAAATTTAATACCAATTCTACGCAATCTCTTCCAGAATGTAGAAGAGGAAAGAACACACCCCAGATCATATTATGAATGCAGTATTACCTTAGCAAAGACACTCCTAAAAAAGAAAACTACAGACAAATATCCTCCATAAGTACAGATGTAAAAATCCCTTAGAATATTATCAAGTAGAATTTAACATGACATAAAAAGAATAATACATTATTTATTGCAGGGATACAAGACTGGTTCAATATTTTAAAATCAATCAATGTAACTTGTCATATTAAAACATAAGGCCTGAAACCTTAAGAATTCTAGAAGAAGATGTGGGGAAGACCCTTTCAGACATCAGCCTCAGCAAAGAATTTATGAAGAAGACCCCCAAAGCAATCACAGCAGCAACAAAAATAAATAAATGATCAAATTAAAATGCTTTTGCACAGCCAAGGAAACTATCATTAGAAATAATAGACAACCTACAGAATGGGACAAAATGTTTGCTCTCTAAACATTGATAAAGGGCTGACAATAAGAATCTACCTAGAACTCAAAAAACAAAAGAAAAAATCAAACAACCCCATCAATAAATGGGCAAAGGACATGAATAGAAACTTTACAAAAGAAGACAGAATAATGGCCAGCAAACATAAAAAAATGTTCAACATCTCTAATATTAGGGAAATGCAAATCAAGACCACAATGAGATACCACCTAACCACAAATGCTGGTGAGGATGTGGAGATACAGGAACATTCTTACACTGCTGGTGGGACTGCAAATTAGTGCAACCTCTGTGGAAAAGAATTTGGAGATACCTCAAAGAGCTAAAAATAGAAATACCATTTGATCCAGCAGTAGTGCTATTAGGCATCTACCCAAAAGAGCAAAAGACATTCTACAATAAAGACATCTGCATCTGAATGTTTATTGCAGCACAATTCACTATTGCAAGGATGTGGAAACAACCCAAGTGCCCCTCAGTTCATGAGTGGATTAATAAAATTTTGTACATGTATACAATGGAATATTACTCAATTATAAGAAATTATGGAGATCTAGCACCTCTTATGTTTTCCTGGATAGAGCTTGAGCCCATCCTCTGAAGTGAGGTGTCACAAGAATGGAAGAATAAACATCACATGTGCTCGCCATCAAATTGGCACTAACTGATCAACCCTAAGGTGCTCACATGGTAATAATATTCTTCAGCAATTGGGGGGTTGAGGGTGGGTAAACTCACAACTGATGGATGTGGTGAGCATTGTATGGGGGAAAAGGCACACCCCAAATCCTGGCTTGGGTGAGGCAAACTCATAACATGTAACCAAAATGTTTGTACCCCCATAATATCCTGAAATAAAAAAAATCAGTGGTTGTCAGAAAATTAGGAAGAGGGAGGGAGGGAAGTGTAGGTGGAGCACAGGGGATTTTTAGTGCAGTGAAACTATTCTGTATGATACTGTATGGTAGATGCATATCATTATACATTTGACAAAACCCATGGAATTGTACAACACAAAGAGTGAGTGAATCCTAATATAAATTATAGGTTTTAGTTAATAACATTGTATCAATATTGGCTCATCAATTGTAACAAATGTAGCACACCTAAGTAAGATGCTAGTAATAGGGGAAACTGAGACAGGGATAGAGGAAGGACATGGGAAATCTATACTGTATACTCAATTTTCTGTAAGCCTAAAACAGCTCTAAAATGTAAAGTCTATTAATTCTTAAAAAATGAAAAAAAAATGGCTTTTGAGGTAAGATCAAATCCAAGGCACTGCCAAGAAATTGGTCTGAAAATGAACAAGGGTTGACTGGATGAATATAAAAAATCCTTTTCTGAAGACCTCAGAAAAATCCAGGGTGGTGCTTCCAAGTACTTGTTTGGTCACACAATAGGCTCTTTAATTAGATTAAGGGTGTGCCTGCTGAATTATTTCAATCAAATATTGAGTCCTCTAGGAAGCTTAAAGATTTATCTCAAAGAAGTTTAGGGGTACGTTTTTTGAATAATTGAGTAAATCCCAAAGAGGTTGACAGGAGGCCCGTGAAGTTTTTGAAAGATTTACATTAGCAGAAACAGTACCAACATGGTCTGAAAAGGACTGAAAGGGACAAATTCATTTGACCCCTAAAATTCTACCAGCAGGAGCAGGCAGAGAAAAGTACTCAGCTGCAAATATCTGCTACCTTTCATGAAAAAGGACAGATAACTTAGGGGGCAGAAGTAAGTGTAAAAAGGGATGAGCAAAGAGTCATGGTGAATTATTCTCAGTCCTTGAGACCTAACCAAGGAGCTTTCAACATTTGCCCTGCTGGATTTCATAATTGCTACCACAGTGACTTCTCTGTGCCTCTCATTTCCCCTCATTTTGAATAGAAATATCTATAATGCTTATCCTATGCCTAGGCCATTATTGTATGTTGGGCATAGGGAGTCACATAACTCACTTGTTTAGTTTCTTTAAGTACAGATGAACTGTACTTAAAGAACTGTATTTAAGAAATTACACCCACAAAGTCTCTTCCACCCATGGAACTAATTTAAGTGAGATTCTGGACTTTGAGCTGATGCTGCAATGGGATGAGATATTTAGGGATCTTAGGAGTGAGTGAGTGTATTTACATGTAAGAAGGATGTGAATCATCGGGGCCAAGGAGTAGACTGTGGTAAGCAGCTTCTAAGATGGTTCCCAACAATCCCCACTTCCTGGTATTTGTACCCTTGTGTGATATTCTCCCCTTGAATGTGGGCTGGATTTACTGACTCATTTACAGTGAATAGAATTGACAGTAGTGATTGGATGCCATTTCCAAAATTGGGTTACAAAAAGACCTTGGCTTCTATCTTTGGTGTTCTCTTTCATTCACTAGTTGTGAGAAAAACTATCTGCCATGTTGAAAGCTACCCTGTGGAGAGGCCCATGTAGCAAGCAACTGAGAGAAACCTATGGCCAGTAGCCAGTGAAGAACTGAAGCCCTCAATCCACACGTTCTCAAATAACTAAATCCTGCATTTACATCTATGAACTTAGAAAGATATCCTCCTGAAGTCATGGCTTTAGATGACATTGCAGATAATATGGACTCAGATTGATTGACTGCAACTTCATGCAAGACCTTGAGCCAGAGCTACCCAGCTAAACACACCTGGATTCTTGGCCCACAACAATATATAACAAATATGGATGGCTTCCATTTTGTGTGTGAAGTAGGAGAGATACATACCTCTGAAGCTTTACTTTCTGTCACTCTTCACTCTTCCCTCCATTTTCTAGCCATAGCAGACTTCAATCAATTCTTCCAACATGCTGAGCTTTTTTATTGCCTCAGGACTTTAAGACCTGTAGTTTCCTTCTGGTTTGCCTTCCCCCTTGATCTCAAATGCATATTCATTTTACTAACTCCTAGAAGAGATTCAGTCCCTTATTTTCTCCTATAAAAATCATGCTTCCCCTTTCATAACATATATAGCATTGTAATTTCTTGCTGAATGCTTTCCTTCTCTGCAAGACTACAGACTCCATGAAGGTAGGGACCTTCTTAGTGTTATTTACTGCTCTATCTTTGACTTCAAACACCATGCTCCTCTCCTACACCTGGAACTGACTCACTTCTATCCATTTATCCAAATTAAACCATTTAAAGCCCATCCCCAGTACACGCATCTCCATTCAACAAACTGTAGGCTTCAGATCACAGTTTCACATATTTTGGTTTTCTAGTCCCTGATAGAGAATATAAGGTCCCTGAGGGTCAGAGTCCACATCTTAAACTTCTCATGTAGCCTGTCTACCCCCATACCCAGCATAGAATATGATAGGTGGTAAGTGTTTGATTTCTTGAGCTTCAGTTCCTTGCTATCCATCACTGACCATTTACGTCCTTCTCCAAGTGTTGTTGATTGTTTCTCTTTTAGTGTCTCTTACAGATTGAATCTTATTTCCTGCTTCCATGGCCATCACTCAGATAGAGCTAAATCCTTAAGCCTCCTGAAACATAGGCTACTGTACTAGTCTCCCACCTAGTTTAACTGCTCTCAATCTTACATTTTCAGTCAATACTTATTAATAGTTTGTATTCTGATTTATAAAAATGTTTTCTGTCCTATGTAATCCATTCAAAATCTATTTGAAAGTATGTGTTGGCATAAATATGTGGGTAAATCCTATATTGAATTATTGAGCCTCTTGAACATTATTTCATCATCACACCCTTGCTCAAGAAGCTACAGTAATTTCCTATTGCATCAAATCTAAAATCTACAACTGGTTTTATCACTTCCTCTCCCATCATTCTCATTGTTCCCTGATCAGGAAACTCTTCTTTAAGCAAAAAGTAATCAATCCATTCCTTCTTTCATTATATATCCGGCAATAGCTTGCCATTTAAAAAGAACTACAGCTTTGGCCTCCAAGCCATTATATGGTGGGACTATTGGCTGTCCTCTAAAATCCCTTCTCCCCATTTTCCATAGTTAGCTGGGCATATAGCTACCTTGCTATACTACCAGCTTCTCTTATGGTTAGGTATGGCTATATGATGACAAAGTTCTGTCCAATGGAATGTGTGCAGAAATGATACATGTCGCTTCAAGGACTTCCTCATAAAAACCTCCATGTATATTGTCCCCTACTCTTTCCCATTTTTTTGGTGTACTGAAATGATAACTATAATAATCTGGACAAAATGAAAGCCAGGTCTTAAAGACTGGATCCCTAAACATTTCATGGAGCAAAACCCCCTACTCTCACCCAACCACCACCAGCCAACTTGGAAATTCTGCCCCGGACTGTTACATGAAAGAGAAATAGAATTCTTATTTGATTTAATGAGTACATTTTCATTCTATTTGTTACAGCTATTTACACACATAGAAAGAATGCAGAAATCTAAGGGTAACATAACTGGACCTAGACATTGGCCTGGGACTGACGTCCCACCTACCTACTCAACCTGTTTTCCCCAGCTCTATCCAATTCCCATGCTTAGTTTTGTCTAGTTAAGTCTTTTCTCCTCTATTGGAAGGCTAATTTGGATGACTTTCCTTGGATTAAAGACCTAGGCACCCCCTTGACCCTCATCTCAGCTTACCCGCCTTTCAGCTTCACCTGCCACCTTAGGTAAGCCACATCCCTGGCAAACCCTTCATGCCCCCTCAGAAGCCTCACCAGAAGACTGATAATCTCCTTGCCCCAGGAAAGGGGGAATGTCAAATATTCAAAGCTTTGGAAATGTCATTATCCCACCAGGAATATTAAATTACTTTTTCCACTCCTGTATATCACATTCTTCTGTTTCTTCAAAATCTGATTCAAAATCCTGTTTTGTTCCTATGGAACAAAATCCCTATAAATCCACACCACCTCTTAGATTGCTTTCTTACTCCACATACCCCTTTATATCTTGAACTACTATAATAGTGCATTTGGGGGGACTGAGCATGGTAATACCTTTCCTACTTCCTTTCATTGTCTTTTTATATTTATTAATATTGGAAAGGGGCAGAGGAATTTGTTTTGCAATGGATCAAAGGAGGGAGAAGATGCGGAGCCAAATTGAAGGCAGATGGTATGTTGTGTTTATTCTCAACTCTACCCCTTGGATGGATTTGAACATCAGGTGTTTTTGAGGTGGAATGATTTTGTTAAGGGTCTGGGAACTAGCAATGCTCCTTTGGAATGCAGTTGACAAAGCCTAACACAGAATCAGAGAAAAAGTTTTCTCTTTAATTCTATATGCATTCCCACACTACTCTGGCCCCACAAGGAATGCTGTGTTTTGTAAGAACTGGAAGATAGTGCCATTGGTACAGACCTGACTTCTACATAATGAACATCATTTTCAGGGGTTAACAGTGAGGCTCCTTAAAGCAGCTTTGCAGGTGGTAGATGATGTCAAATAGGAAACAAAACATGAGAAAAAGAACATGGTAGTCACTATGTAGTGACTACAGCTAAAATACTGATTATAAACACTATTGCCCCACTCCCCACACCCTACTTGCATACTTTAAAGACTCCCAGTAAAGTTGCAAGGGAGGTTGGAGGTTCTGGGTGAGGAAAAAAGAACATTGGGTTCTTACTGTTAACAGACTGTGTATGTATACACAGGTTGGTGAAGCCTAGAAGTATTTGGGTTATATGTATTTGAATTTGCTTTGTAAATACTTTTAGCTTTTATCCTAAATGTTCATTTTGAGTCCCAATCTAAGTTCCTTGAGAACAGAGACCATGTATTTTATCTCTGTAAATATTTTTGCTTTCTGGGCCCTTAAAACTCTATGTACGGCCGGGCGCCGTGACTCACGCCTGTAATCCTAGCACTCTGGGAGGCTGAGGCGGGGGGATCGTTTGAGCTCAGGAGTTGGAGACCAGCCTGAGCAAGAGCCAGACCTCGTCTCTACTAAAATTAGAAAGAAATTACTTGGACAGCTAAAAATATATAGAAAAAATTAGCCGGCATGGTGGTGCATGCCTGTAGTCCCAGCTACTCGGGAGGCTGAAGCAGAAGGATTGCTTGAGCCCAGGAGTTTGAGGTTGCTGTGAGCTAGGCTGACGCCATGGCACTTTAGCCCAGGCAACAGAGTGAGACTCTGTCTCAAAAAAATAAAAAATAGTCACTTTTCTAGTCTGGAGCATTTTCTGTGACATGGGGTCTGTCTGATTTTGAGAGTTGCATTCTCTTGAAATCCTTTGTGTCTGTTGATTTTTTGTTTGGTCTTTCTTTTAATAAATGTTTCTACTTTATTAATGGGAAAAAATAAAAAAATAAAAAAAAACCTCTATGTACTTCAGAAATCCATTTGCTTCAATTTCATTCCACCTCCTTCCCTTTTAAGACATCCTCTGATGTGCAGCCATTGCTCTCCACCAGCCTCAAACCCTAGCCTTTCTCTACTTTAAGTACTTAATAAAGACAATTTTAACCCAAGACAATTGCTCTTATTAGCTTCCAAAAACTAGCATTTTCTTTTTAATACATACATTTATTGAGTCACAAAGTAAGATTGCTTACCTTTTTATCCAATAACTGGCATGCTCCATAATGCATTTTATAATACATCTGTTAATAGATTTCATTGATAACATCCAAGAAAATTTCATATTTTAATGATCAGCACTACTTAAATTACATATACTTCAAAAATTGTCTCATTCATAATGATCACATTGTTTTACCAATACAAGTATACATATAGCACTATTACCAGAAAATAATTTTGCTTCAACCATATACATCAATTAATATTAATTTCAAGCAATCCATAACTTAAGCAAAACTTCAGAGGGATGGGCTGTTTGGGATTTGGTTTTCTTTTTCTCCCATCTTGTTTATAAAACACCAATTGCCTATATTTCAACATAACTACTTATTTTGTTACAGTCAGTACTTAAAATATTAGTTATATGTGTTATGATTATAGAATCTTTCTCTTTCTCTTATTAATGAGAAATGTTACTAGCTAGGAAATAAACTACTACAGTATAAGCCCAATACTAAACAAAATTCCTGTCTGTGTATTCACCCGGCCATCCTTGATATATAAATGAATAGTACTGAAATTCTACTTATTCACATCCATCATAAAATCAAATGTTAGTGGTAAATAAAATGTAGATATAACACACATTGACAACTTTGCTTACACTTTATACCAAAAAAATCCCCCGAAAACAAAACAAAACCTACCACCAAGGTGCTTATAATCTATAATGAAATTGTCAGCAACTTTCAAACAATGAACAGTGTGATTAACAGATCAGCTACAACATGAACTCTTGCTTTCAGAGTTCATTGTACAATTGTCATTCTCCTTGCCTTTCGCTTCATACCGTTTTTGCAATGTGTCATTTTGTTGCCGAGATTTTACTTCTTGTTTCACTTTTTATTGTTTTATGTCCAATTACTTCTTATTTCATGCTGTTTCATTCCCTGTCCTTTCTTTAATGTTGCTTTGTTTCAGATGATACACTTAACTTGCAAGTTTACTGCATTTTTAGGAAATGAGATGAGGAGGGCTATGAAATATATTTTTCTCCTGATCTCTTTGATATTCTTCCTGAGCTCTCTGCAGCTTGCGACCTCTCAGCTTCCACTTATGGAAACAGTATGTCACAAAGGAGGTCATTACCAATGAGAAAATAATTATCAGCACTATTATCAGGGCCACTGTGGAGGACAGGGGAGCCTCCAGATGGGTGGCTTCAGCCTGGATGGTTGCATTCAGCTTATTAACATTCTCAAAGTCTTCGGAAGTCCAGAAGGCAGGCATGAATCCTAAGTTGAAGGGTGATCTCATTGGAAGAAAAGCCAAAAATGAAACTCTTCTCACAGTCTTCTCACAGTCCCTGGCTTGAAAACGGCTGAAGAAGAGCCTACTTGGATTCCCTCTTCAGGAACATGGCAGCAATCTCCAGTAGGCTACCTCAGGAGCTGGTTTTGAAAAGAGTGGAGTCAACTTTTTATTAATACTTGGCTACTGCGTGACCACAGCATACACAAGACACGCATAGTTCATTGAATGGGGTGGAGCATATTAGTGACATTACACAAGAGGTATCAGCAGAACCCTGTCTCCCTTCTCTTTAATGTTCATTCGCATTTGGCAGTAAGGACATGTTTTTAATGAGAAATTAAGCATTTTCTAAAATTGTAGAAAATTGGAAACCCCAAAAAATAACCTGCCAAAATAATATGTATTTTAAGCATTTTAACTCTAGTTAAAGGACCATATTATCTGAAGGCCAAGTTAAAAGTCCTTTTATAAACACCAATCCATGCAACCTATGGCATACAATGGCAAAATGCTATTTTAAACATCCAATTTTAAAATAGTTCCCTTGATTGGCTGATTTCGGTGCAAGGACACTGACAAAGTTGATCTAGAATAACAACAAATCTTAAAATAACTTATGCTTAGAAGATACTGTTTAACCTTTCAAAAAACTTGCATATATACTGTTTTTTTTTTTTTCATTTACTACCAACTTCAAAACTGTTCCATGGCTCTACCTGAATTTTGGGCATTCTGAATGGTAACCTTTGTTTGAGGAATAATTATATATGCCATAATTATAATTAATTTCTTAATGGAAGTCTGTAGCCTAGCCCTCCCTGCAATGAGGAGCTAAATGCCTGTTTACTAATTAACTGTGTTGTGAAGCACTTTCCAACTCTAATGCACTCCTGTTTACTATAAATTGGCATACTATTGTTATTAAAAGAAGTAAATTAGCTGTTCTCCCTAATCAGAAGCACATATGCTCCCACAATATGTTAACTTCCAGGAGAGTTTAAATGCTAGATTTTAGAAAAGCATCAGAGAGGAAATATGATACATTTTGATAAAAAAGACAACATAGCTGATTTAGGGATGCACACATGAGAAAGGAGATCATTAGACAGTGATATAAAGTAATAAAAATGTAAACAAAATATAGTCAAAGGTCAAAGCCGATGACATTGGCAGTAAACATTATATAAAATGTCTCCTTCCCAATATGCACTACATACAAGTGCAGAAGTGTTGTAGAAAGATGTTCCCACCAATGACTCCAAGATTTAGCTCAGAATTATGCCCATTTTTGAGCAATTTATTCTTTTTGGTGGATGCTATTTGACAAATGCAACTTCTGATGGTCCCTTGAGGAATGTGTGGAGGTTATATTCCAGTCACATCCACAGATTCCAATGTCTAGTCCATTATGTAAACCTCTTTGGATTAAAGGACCCATAATTGAACATAAAAATGACAAGGTAGGCTTATCTTCTGAGGAAGAAACTGGGGTTCCACTTGATTACATTTCAACAGCTCCTATCTTGTGGTTTCTGGTTTTAAAGTAAGCCATGTGTCCAGGCAAAGCAAGGTAGGCAAAATGGAAGTCTTGCATTTTTCTTCACTTGGGCTTGGTAGATACTGGAAGGCAGAAATATGTTGCAGACTGTCTATATACTTCTTCCCCAAAAAGCCAAATAATTTTTTAAAGAACATCACCCCCCTTCCGGATCTGTGTTATCTGGCTTCATGAAAGGGACCTGTGTAATTTGGAGATATATCAGAGTTTCATCAAATCATAGAATACTAGAATCTCAGTTTCATGAAGTTCCTCTATTTTTTAGTTAAAAAGGCTGAAGGTCCAAATAAGAAGATGGGAAACATGTTTGCTATTTTCAAAGCGATATACTATCTGCAATAGAGAATGAAATACCAAGTTCCCAGTGCCAGTTAGACCTGGATTAAAGATTCAGAGTGGAAGAAGCTGTCTGGATCAGCACAGCTGTTGAGCTGGCCTCAGCAGGCAACCAAGGCAAGAAGTGTGCTTTAGCAAACTCCTTTTCAAAGAACATTTAAAACTGTCACCATCCAGCTATCCTCTACCCCCTAGCTTTGCCCTCCAAGCTGGAATCATTCATTAAAAGTACCCATTTGTTTTTTAATGATAGAGGACATATAAAAGGAAGGTTTAAATAAGCCAACTAGTGATTTCATTAGTCCACGTAATACCTTGTCCCATTTTCTCTGTTTATCCTAGTTAAAGCTCTAAGGAGAAATTCAGGAGGATGGGCCAGGGGTAGCATGATGGATGGCCCCAGATGGAATCATTCCTATGTCAATTCCAGGTACTTATTCCTTGAATTCAAGTCAATGTAACAAAAATTCATCAAAGTGTGTGTGTGTGTGGGTGTGGGTGTGAGTGTACAGAGGGGTGGGGTATGGCTATAGATACACGTGAGGCCTCCAGCCTCCTGACTATAGTACTCTGCTTCAGGTGCCATCATGAAAGCCTGAGTTCTTTCAGTAGAGTTGTGACATCTTTAAGTGTATGTTCTTTTCTCTAGAACCATCTTCCAGGAACTTGGTAAAAACAACCTAAATTGATCACTTACCACTGCCTCTGGGATCTGCTCTGGTCTTCATGTCCTCCTCTCATACTCTTCCCCTATCCCATCTGATGATCTCCCTTCCCCAAGGAAAAATATCCCCCATACTGATTATGGATTTTACTGCAGTGGGCATGCAAAAAAAAAAAAAAAGGTAAAGGAAAAAAGGAACATAGAAACAGAAACGCAGACTCCATGGCCCAAACCTTTCTCTTTTGTATATATTTGTTAGAATAGTTGGTTGTTGTTTGTGTTTTAATTTTACTTTAGCATAGATGGGAATGAGAATTGTCTTTCGTTAACCTGGACCTAAAAATGTTTTCAAATGAAGACAATATTAAAACAAAAACAAATACACCATTACCCTCAAAACAGCCTAGCACTAAAGCACTAAGTCCCCAGGCAACTTTTCTAGGGCTCCAGTTGCTGAATTAACAATAAGGTACCTCACTGCTATCTGAAGCTGTACTGCCAAGGAAGGTTGGGCACCAGCACACTACCTACTTCCCTGGTCTGATGCTGAGCTCCTCTCCACTTAGAGCCACTAGAAAGGAAGGTTGGACAGCCAAGGCTGTGTTGCAGATCTCAACATGCTTAAGGATCATCTTTGAAAACTACATATTTAAGATTATCATTGTTTCTTTATTCCTCCACAACAATCTATATACCTATTTTCCTACTATTTCCCTGCCTGAGTGCAGAGAAATTGCTTTAGCAGATTACTTTTCTTCCCAATCAGGCTTGTTGGCTGGTATACATTCATTTCCATTTTAATCTGTCTGGGGTAAGGGGAATCAAATGAAAGTGTAATATATTAAGTGGCATAGAGAGTGAGAAGTGATGGCTAACACCTTAAGCTCTACTACACAATTTAGTAGTTGATTATCTTCTGGCTGTATCATGAGCTGTCAGTTCATGAGGATGTGTGTGTCTCCTATGAACACTGAGCCATGCAGCTTCCTACTAACCTAAGCCCAAACCTGTACAGGAGTAGAAATTGAGGCCAGGAGAGGGGAACTGTCTCCATTACTGTTTGTACATGTAAGAGTTGTGCCTCTGCCCCACCAGAACACCCCACTGAGGGTCGTTTCTTTGAATTCCATCTCACCTCCTGCAAAAAGTTGGAGTCCTGACTTGTTGATGCAAACTAGAGGTGATGAGTACTGTGATGAAGAATTTATTAGCCCTAGAATGTCAGGGCAGTTGAAAATGCATTGGTAGCAGGAGTAGACCAGTGCCTAGGATTTTATAACTCAGCCTCTGGCTCTATTTACTTTCAAGACAGGAGCACTATCCTGTCCCCACCCCACAAAGGCAGACGACTGCAATTTCAGATTCAAACAAAGGAAAGAAATGGAGACTTAAACCCTTTTTTGGCCCCACTCTTCCCCAAGGTGCCTGGGGTCTGATGCAGATGCAGAAGACCTAGCCTCAGGGAGTTTTCCTCCCCTTCATACATCCGTCTTCTTGGCCATTCAGGTGGTGGGTGCAGCTGCCACTGCTGTCAGAGGGAGCTACCAGATACGGACTAAGTACGAATAGGGGTCGCCCTCTGCCTAGGTCAGTAAGTATGCCCGTTCCATCCCCACCACCCAACTTACTTTTCCCTCCCTCTCCACTTCACTGCTCCCTCAAGGTAGAATGAAACCTGTGTGTCTTCAGAGCACTATCAAGATTAGGCTAGTGGGACGATGGATGGCGAGTGAGCTCCAGAAAGGTGAACCTCCTACTTGTCAATTCCCTTTTCCAGGCGGGGTGTGGTCTCTTAGCAGCTACCAGCTAGCTATTCCCCAAGGGCAGAGTTGAGGTAGGGGCCCTTGTGAACTGAGAGTGGAGACTTGCGGTTTCAAATTCTGTCCTTGGCTCGGGCTAGACGCTTGGGAATTCGCTGTGTATCCACTCCTTCCCACAGGCATAAACACTCCTTCCCCGTCCCTCTTTACTGCTCTCTCCGCCCTTCCCCCTCGTTTCCCCCCACCCCCGCAGCGAGCTCAGAGTAGGTGCATATTTGGGAAGGGGCGGCCGGGTTAGAACTGGACGGTTTGGGGACCCAAATATAGCAAGCTGGGATCCAGCTGCCACAGCTAGAACGCAAGAATCTGGATTGGACGCCAGCCCAATTGAAAGGAGGCAGCGGCCCCCGAGGTGCGTCCTGAGAGCCCAGGTCGGTACACAGCCGTGTCCGAACTCAGGTGCCATGGGGGTGCGTGCCCAAAGACTGAGCTCCCTGGCTCCGCCCCTACATAACCCACCCCCACCCCTAGGAAGCCTCCGCCTAGCGGATTCTGCCCGGGTCCCTCAACTCTACAGCCAGTGGCACAGGTGCGCCACACTCTCCGCCATTGTCTTTTCCACGTCCCCAGCTGCGTTACCAGCTGGAATGGCGGGAGTCCGAACCCGGTTCTCCCAAATGGGGAAACTGAGGTTCGGAGAGGTTAAGAAAGCCTCCTTGCTCAAGGTTACACCAGAAGGTTGAGGCAGGGTCAGGGAGGAAGCTCAGGGGTTCCGAACTCCCGGTCCACCACACTTTTCCCATTTGGAGTCCAACACCGTCTCCCCACAGCCTTGAGCGCTCAGCGGGACTCACACACACGACCTGCACCCATCCTTCCAAGTGTTTTCTCACACATCGAGCTCTTTCTTTCTCTCTTGATTCCCCATCCCCCCCCCCAGCACAGCTCCATTCGCCAGAGCCAAAGCCCCACCACCCACCCTTCCATGCATCCGTCTGTGTGCGGATCCGTAAGCGGGGAATGGGGGACCCTACCTGGGCGTTTCACTGAGCTGGGCTCTGGATGATGCCGCTGTTCCGAGGATGCAGGGCTAGAGGGGAGAGGCGCCAGCTGGGGATTGATGCAGCAAGAGAAGCTCACTCTTAGTGCTAGCTCCCTCAGCAAATGAGCACAGCTGAGAACTGTTCAACTTTATTTAGGAGGAGGTGGTCACGTGGGTGCGCGCCCGCGAACAGAGAAGCATGGCGAATGAAATCAGGTCACGGCGTCCCAGCCGCCTCCGCCCACCCCTCACCCCTCCGCTGCCAGCTGGGAAGCAGCAAACGGCCTTCAAGGGACGCCAGAGGGGGCGCTGGGTAGACTGGTTTAGTCTGGTCTTTTGCCCGTGGGAATTTGGTTGCAATCAATTAGGAAGCAGAGAGACAAGTTGAGATTTGGGCAAGAACCAGTTGGTTGCCCTGCTCTGGGCTCTGGAGAGATGCACCCCAGCTAGCTGAACCTTAACAACAGAGATCCTGGCCGTATTCATCGTTAGGTCCCCCGTATTTAGAACAGTAACCAGAGCGGAAGTGGCGCTTAGTAGCCGCTGGTAGAACTGGAGGGAATTTACAGCAGAGAGGCTGTCTGGCTGGGAGCTGTGCACGTCTCTTGTGGTTCTTTGAACCTGTGACCAGTGTCTTTCCTATCCTGTAATTCCATCTCCAAACTTAACCCAAGTCCCACCCTAGGGGAGTGCCTGCCTCTTAACTGGTCCTCTGAGCAGCATCCAATTTTTGAAAGATTCTCTGTTGGGAAGCAGGCTCATATAGGATGAGCTACCACCAGGGAAGCTATCTATGATCCTAAAGCAGTGGTCCCCAACCTTTTTGGGACCAGGGACCAGTTCCATGGAAGACAAGTTTTCCACAGATGAGGGGGGCGGGGATGGTTTCAGGATGATTCAAGCGCATTACATTTATTGTGCAGTCAAACCTCTCTGCTAATAACAATCTGTACTTGCAGCTGCTCCCCACGGCTGGCATCAACACCTGAGCTCCACCTCAGATCATCAGGCGTTAGATTCTCATAAGGATCACCCAAATCTAGATCCCTTGCATGCAGTTTACAGTAGGGTTCCCGCTCCTATGAGAATCTAATGGCTCCACTGATCTGACAGGAGGCAGAGCTTATATGGTGATGCCAATGATGGGGAGTTGCTGTAAATACAGATGAAGCTTTCCTTGATGTGGCTCACCTCCTGCTGTGTGGACAGGTTTCTGACAGACCACAGTCCTAAAGCACTCTATGTTCTCTTCTTAGACCCACCAGGCTGAGGACTGAGCCAGGGACACAGACCATCATTACCAGGGCAGACCTAGAAGTTGGAGGGCTCCAACCTCTTGGGCTTACAGAGGAGCATCACAAGCCCCAGACAAGCTTTCTCTCATTTCCTCACCTGCCCAGCAGAGTTCACCAATGTTCAGGTTATAAGGAGGCTCCTAACTACATTGTCTCTAGATATCTCAAACCATCGCCTCTGCAAAGATACAAAGACAAGCACCTTATTTAAAAAAAAGAGACAATTTTAGTAGATGAGCCTCCTCAATACAAAGCAGAAAAGATTTCCTTGTCAAAGAGCTCCTTACTCTTTCATGGAGCTGGAATGAGGAGGAAGTCAGCTCTTTCTCTTTGTGGAATTCGAAAGCTGCTGACTTGGGAGGGTAAGGAATTCCAAGACTCATTGCATTCATTTCTCTATTGCCCCAAACTATGGTGAGTTGTATAATTATTTCATTACATATGACAATGTAATAATAATAGAAATAAAGTGCACAATAAATGTAATGTGCTTGAATCATCCTGAAACCATCCCCCAGCCCCATGGAAAAATTGTCTTCCATGAAAACAGTCCCTGGTGCCAGAAAAGTTGGGGATTTCTGCTCTAAGGTCCACTCATGGTGAAGATATCCATAGCATTCCAAACGTCGTTTGATTTCACACTTTTAGAGCCTGTAATCCTTAGTTGGGAAGCCACCATGGGGCCATGTGACTTTTGCTTTTTTCAAACTTAAATTTCTCAGACCACTGGGGCCCCTCAGCTTTGGCAAGACATCCAAGAAGACAGAGATTCTAAAATCTTCTTCATCACTGCAATATTTAATGAACTTCACTTTCAGAAAATTATTTCTGTGTCTTTCCTTCAAACTGTATCTGGTAAAAGTGGTTCACAAAGCTGTTGCAAAAGCCACTGAAGCAGGCTGCTATGGTTTGAATGTTTGTGTCCCCTCCAAAATTCATGTTGAAACTTAATCCCCAATGCAACTATTCAGCTTTAAGAAACAATGGTGATATAGCACCTCTTGTATTTTCCTGGATGGAGCTGGAACCCAGTCTACTAAGTGAAGTATCCCAAGAATGGAAAAATAAGCACCACATGTACTCACCAGCAAATTGGTATTAACAGATCAACACTGAAGTGGACATATAGGAATAACATTTATCAGATGTCAGGCATGTGGGAGGGGAGAGGAGGGGTTGGATATATATATACATAATGAGTGAGATGTGCATCATCTAGGGGATGGTCATGCTTGAAGCTCTGGCTTGAGGGGGAGATGGGCAATATAGGTAACCTTAACATTTTTACCCCCATAATATGCTGAAATTTAAAAAATGCCAAAAAATAGAGTTTAATAAAAAAAATACAACTCTAAAAAAAGAGAGGTGAGGCCTTTAAGAGGTGATTGAGCCATGAGGGCTCCACCCTCATGAATAGGATTAGTACCCTTAGAAAAGGGCAAAAAGGAACTAGCTAGGTCCTTTTTGCCTTTCTACTTTCAGCCATGTGAGGACACAGGGTTCCTCTCTTCTCTTGCTGACATGTGAGGACACAGCAAGAGGTACCATTTTGGAATTGGAGAGTAGTCCTCGCCAGACACAGATTCTACTGGCAAAATCTTGGACTTCTCAGCCTCCAGAACTGTGAGAAAATAAATTTCTGTTTATAAATTACCCAGCCTCAGGTATTTTGTTATAGCAGCAGGAACAGACTAGGACACAGGTAGATCCTGGGTTCTAGTCTTGGTGTTGCTACTAGGAAATGTGATTATTACCTTGGGGAATTGACTTAATCTTTCAGAGTCTTTGTTAAGATTATGTGGGCAATAATGTATTTGAAAATCAGGAGGCATTGTGTACACATAGATAATATTAGTGATTATGGGCATTCTTTTATTCATTCAATTACTTATTCAACAAATATTTATTGTATACCTCCTATGTGCCAGATCCTAAGGATACAGAAAGAGGGAGAGTGAGAGAGACCAGTATTAATAAAACTATGAAGAAAAGCAGAGTAAAGAGAGGAGAATAAGGAGATGTATCAGTCATCTAGGTGTTGTATAATAAACCATTCCAAAACTTAGTGACTTAAAATAACATGATTTTCTTCTAAGATTAGGAAGAAACAAGCATGCCCACTTTTGCCACTTCTATTCATCATAGTGAAGTCCTAGCTAGATCAATTATTCAGTAAAAAGAAACAAAAGACAACCAAATAGAAAAAGAAGATGTAAAATGTTCTCTGTTTGCTGATGACATGATCTTATATATTAAAAACCCCAAAGAGGCCAAGAAACTGTTAGAAGTGATAAACAAATTTAATAAAGTTGCAGGTTACAAAATAAACATTAAAAAGTATTTGCTTAAACTCTCTTTTTATAAATTTGTTAATGAAAAAGTAACATTTCTACACACCAACAATGAACTATCAGAAAAAAGAAATTAAGAAAATAATCCCATTTACAATAGAATCAAAAATAAAATATTTACAAGTAAATTTAACCAAAACAGTAAAAGATCTGTACACTGAAAACTATAAAACATAGATGAAAGAAATTGAAGAAGACATAAATAAATGGAAAGATATCCCAAGTATATGGATTAGAATAATTAATATTGGTAAAATATTCATACAACTTAAAGCTATCTACAAATAAGAATCAATGTAATCCCTATCAAAATCTCAGTGGCATTTTTTGCAGAAATACAAAAATCCATCCTAAAGTTCATATGGATTCTCAAGGAATATCGAATATCTAAAACAATCTTGAAGAAGTAAAACAAAAAGTTGGAGTTCTCACGATGCCTAATATCAAAACTTATTACAAAGCTACAGTAATCAGAACATTATGGTACTGTCAGAAAAAATATATATATATATCAATGAAATAGAATATAGAGCCCCAAATAAACCCTCTCATACATGATCAAATAATATTTGACAAAGGCACCAAGACTATTCAATGCAGAGAGGACAATTTCTTCAACAAATAGTGGGAAAACTGGATTTCCGCATGCAAAAGAATGCAGTTGAACCCTTTCTTTACACCATATACAAAAATTAACTCAAAATAGATCAAAGATCTAAACATAAGACCTAAAACTATAAAATTCCTATAAGAAAAGAGGAGGAAAGCTTCAGGAATTTAAGTTTGGCAATGATTTCTTAGCTATGACACCAAAAGCAGAGGCAACAAAAGAACAAATAGATAAATTGTACCATATCAAATTTAACATCTGTGCACCAAAGGATACAATCAACAGAGTGAAAAAGCAATCTAAAGAATGAAAGAGGGGGAAATAATGGTAGATTAGTGGTGATCTCCTGGCTCTCTGTTCCCAGAGAAGGAGGTGAAGATTTCAGATGGCTACACAGAAGTGGATCATTCCCCTCCAAGAACATCATTGTGAATCTGCAGAGAAATGGCATGGGACATGCAGCACAGGGAGAAAAAAAAGGGTGATTGGGCGATACGATCACAAAGACTAGAGAGTGTGAGATATACAATAGGGAATAGGGCATGAGATGGCCGCACCTGCTGGGCCAGCCAGTGCAGTATGATCTGACCCACAGGAGGATGCCCAGCTCCTCTACTGACCTCTACATCCACTCAGACAGGAACGCATCTGAAGTCAGTGCAAAGTTGTAGCACGGGATGACAGGCTCTTTGGACAGGAGACAATAGCAGGAAGAATTTTGAACTCCCCAATGCTCTGCACTGGGATCACACTGGGCGTGGGAGAGACTGGTCTGAGTAGTTACTTCCCACATGCGAGAAAGTTTAGAGACAGACACCTCACCTCTGGTGGTCAGTGGAACCAGAGCAAAGGAGGTGAACGCTGAAAAGGGAGCTCTGTCCCTGGAAACTGCTAATAATTTGGCTGGCTCAGGACAAGACAGAAAGAGCAGGACCCTCTGCTAGGCAGACATGTGAATGTGGGACTGTGATGCAGAGGGGAGAGCTGGGGGCCTGTTAATTCAGCCCGCCAAGCCAGCATCTATCAAATCCTGAATGGTCGCCCCCACTGCTAGCCACTGCACTTTTGAGGAGCACCCCTCCCAGAGCTCAGGGACTTTTGCACCATGTGTGGCAGGCTCTGCCCTTGGAGGTGGGGAGAAGAAAGAAAAGCCACTTTCTCTGCGTGGTTGACATGAATCTGTGAGACTTTGATGCTGAAAAATAGTCCACGGCCTGTTGATTCAGCTAGCCAGGCTGGAGTCTGCCAGAGAATCTTGAGTGTTTCTTCCAATGCTAGTTCTCCATGGGTTGATGGCTGCCATCTGTGGGATGCCCAGCCTGGAGAAGCTGGAGCACATGGTGGTCTCAGGCAATAACCCTACCCCAGCCTGGCAACTTCCGTGACAGGTGTAGCAGGCTCCGCCCATGGAGGTTGGGAGAAGCAAGAAAAGCTACTTTCTCTGTGTGACTGGTGTGAATCTGCAGGGCCTTGGTGCTGAACAATAGTTGGTGGCCTATTGATTCAGCCCACCAGACTGGCTCCAGTCATCTAATAAGATCATAACTCTAGGGCTTGCTCTCCATGCCCGGGAAGCTGCCAGCATTGGAGTTTGTGGAGAGGGAAGGAAAATATGGCTAGAGACCTCAGCAATTGCACCAATAGACCCCTTCCATCGGGAGCAGCCTCCAAAGTGTAGTGAAAAAGCAATGAATAAAATATTAGCAGTTCCTCCTAGCGGCAGATCAAGCAACTATAGAAGCACACACACCCAGGCTTGCAGGCACCAGCTATGATCTATCTTGTCCTTACAGCAACCTTATGGGGGAACAGGGTCCAAGTAACCCTTGGGAGTGCCAAGACCCTTCCCAAAGATCGAGACATTTATCTATCCAATCGGGGGCCCAGAGCACGACACAGAGGCATCAGATTGCCTCAATAACTGACTCCTCCATGCAAATTACAATCAATGACACAGAGATTAACCCCATAGCTTAACACAGTGCCTTCCATCTCAAGCTATTAGAGAGGAGTGGAGTCATACACACAAGTGCAATCCATGATCTGGGAGCTTAAGCTGGGGGACAAAACTCACTAATCTCCATTGGCAAGAGGTGAAGACAACAAGTCAGAGGTAACCCAACTTGCTAATATAACTCTAAGGCAATACAGGACCAGTGTCCCTCTACCCAGCACTGTCAGGGAATTACCCTTAGGGACTTGGAGATATGGCCATAAGTCACTCCTAGCACCCCCAGTTCTTGACCAAGTAGCCCAATGAGAAAGAATCAGTGAAAGAAAGCAGGAAACATGAAAGATCAGAGAGAAAAGTCACCTCCAAAAGAAATCATTAAATCCTCAACAGATACCAACTTAAGTAAGATGATTAAAATGATGGAGGAAGAATTCCAAATATGGATTGTAAGAAAACTCAATGGAATTCAAGAGAAAATATAAATCCAACACAAAGAAGCCAAAAGAACAATACAGGAAGTGAATGAAAAATTCTCTAAAGAAATTGAAGTATTTTGAAAGAACCAAACAGAAATACTGGAAATGAAAGAGGAATTCAAGGAACTACAAAACACACCATAAAGCCATAAGAATAGGATGGATCATACAGAGGAAAGAATATCAGAGCTTGAAGATAATGCCTATGTGCTAAACAAATCAGATGAAGAAAAAGAACACCAAAGCAAGAGACAAGAAAAAAACATAAAAGAAATGTAGGATTATGTAAAGAAACCAAATGTAATAATTATAGGCATCCCAGAGAGATAAGAAGAAAATATACAAGGGAAAATCTATTTCTTGGAATACTGGAGGAAAACATGCCTTACTTGGTGAGAAATCTAGATATGCAGGTACAAGAGCCACACAGAACTCCTGGGGAGACTAAATGTGAAAGGCAATGACCACATCACATAGTTATTAGGCTGGCCAAAGTAAACATGAAAGAGAAAATCCTTTGAGCAATAAGACAAAAACAGCAGATAACCTACAAAGGAAAACATAGAAGACTAACTTCAGACTTATCAACTGAAATCTTAGAAGCCAGAAGGAACTGGAGATCCATCCTCAATCTTCTAAAACAGAATAGTGGCCAACCTAGAATTCTCTACCTGGCAAAACTAAGTTTCATCTATGAGGAAGAAATAGACTTTCCCAGACAAGCAATCACTTATGGAATTTGTGAAGACCAAACCTGACCTGCAGGAAGTACTCAGACCTGCATTACACAATTAACAGTGCAATAGACATGCACCAAAATAAAATCATTCAAGAGCTAAAGTCCAGAACCTGGATTCCACAGTGGTTCAAGAGGTAAAACAAAACAATAAGAATTTGTCCAACAATATGAACAGAAATCTACCCCAAATATCAATTCTCTCAATAAATATGAATGGAATGAATTGTTGACTAAAGAGACATAGACTAGCTGAGTGGATAAAAAATCATAAGCCAAGTATTTGCTTTCTCCAGGAAACGCATCTAACCCACAAAGATGCTTTCAGACTAAAAATGAAGAGTTGTAAAACAAACTTCCAGGCAAATGGAAACCACAAGAAAGTGGGGCTAGCTATACTTATTTCAGGTAACATAAATTTTAAAATAGAAAAAGTAAAGAATGACAAAGATGGTAACTATATAATGGTGAAAGGAATTATCCAACAAGAAGACTTAACAATTTTTAATGTTTATGCACCCAACACAGGAGCATCCAGATACATAAAGCAAACTCAGTTTGATCTAAATAACATGATAAACAGTAATGCAATAGTAGCTGGGGATGTGAATATCCTACTTACTGAACTGGACAGATTTCCCAAGCAGAAAATAAGCAAAAAATCAATGGACTTAAACAGAGCTCTAGAACAAATAGTTCTAACACACATGTAGAGAACATTCCACCCAAATAAAGCCGAATATACATTCTTCTCATCAGCTCACGGAACTTTCTCTAAAATTGATCATGTCCTAGGCCACAAATCAGATCTCAACAAATTAAAAAAAATAGAAATTATACCATGTATCTTCTCAGACCACAGTGGTATAAAATTAGAGATCAATTCCAACAGAAACATTCACCACTTCACAAAGTCATGAAAACTAAACAATCTATTCCTGATTGACAATTGGATCAAGCAGGAAATCCGTATGGAAATCAAAGGATTCTTCAAATTAAATGGTAACAAGGACACAGGTTATCAAAATCTGTGGGATACACAAAAAGCATTGCTGAGAGGAAAACTAATAGTATTAAATGCTCACATCCAAAAGACAGAAAAATCACAAATCAACAAACTAATAAACCATCCCAAGGAACTGGAAAAGGAAGAAGAAATTAATTCTAAACCTAGCAGAAGAAAAGAAATAACTAAGATCAGAGCAGAACTAAATGAAATTGAGAACAAAACAACTTTACAGAGAGTAATAAAACCAAAAGTTGGCTTTTCAAAAAGATAAACAAAACTGACAACCCTCTTGATAGATTGGCAAGAACTAGAAAGGAAAGGATTCTAACAAACTTAATTAGAAATGAAAAAGGAGAGGTCACTACAGATATCACTCAATAAATACAAAATATTATCTTTGAATACTATAAAAATATTTATGCCCCAAAACTACAAAATATGAAGGAAATGGACAAATACTTAGAAACACACAAACTTCCTAGGTGCAATCAGGAAGAAATAGAATTCCTGAACAGACCAATATCAAGCACAGAAATCGAAGCAGCAATTAAAAATCTTCCAACACAAAAAGGTCCTGGACCAGATGGGTTCACACCTGAATTTTACCAAATGTACAAAAAACTCATACCTATACTGAAGAAATTATTCCACAACATTGAGAAAGATGTTATCCTTTCCAACTCATTCTATGAAGTCAATATAACCTTGATACCAAAGCCAGGAAAGCACACAACAAAAAAAGAAAACTACAGATTAATAGCCCTGATGAATATAGATGCAAAAATCCTCCACAAAATATTAGCAAACAGAATCCAACAGCACATCAAAAAATAATTCGTCATGACCAGATAGGCTTTATGCCAGAGATGCAAGACTGGTTCAATATATGCAAATCTATAAATGCAATTCACCACATAAATAAAAGCAAGAACAAAGACCATATGATTTTCTCAATAGACACAGAAAAAGCATTTGAAAAAATCCAGCACAATTTTATGATAAAAACTCTTAACAAAATAGGCATACATGGGACATATCTTAAAATTATTAATGCCACATATGATAAACTCACAGCAAATATCATACTGAGTGGGTAAAAATTGAAAGCATTCCCAGTTAGAACTGGAATCAGACAAGGTTGTCCACTATCTCCACTTCTATGCAACATAGTGCTGGAAGCCTTTGCCAGAGCAATTAGACTGGAGAGGGAAATTAAGTGTATCCAAATGGGGGCAGAAGAGGTCAAACTCTCACTCTTTGCTTGTTATATGATATTATGTCTAGAAATCCCAAATATTCAACCAAGAGACTCCTGGAATTGATAAATGAATTCAGTAAAGTCTCAGGATACAAAATTAATGCACACAAATCAGTGGGATTTATATATGCCAAAAACAGTCAAGCTGAAAATCAAATCAAAGACACAACACCTTTCACAATAGCATCAAAGAAAATTAAATATTAAGGAATATATTTAATGAAGGAAGTTAGAGACATATATAGGGAGAACTATGAAACACTGAGAAAAGAAATTGTAGAAGATGTAAACACATGGAAAGCCCTATCATGTCCATGGATTGGCAGAATCAATATTGTTAAAATGTTCAAGCCACCTAAAGTGATCTACAGAATTAATGCAATCCCTATCAAAATACCATAATCATTGTTTACAGATCTAGAAAAAAAACCTATGCTTTGGATGGAATCAGAGAAGAACTCATATAACCAAACAAATCATATGCAAAAAGAACAAATTGGGAGGCATCAGTCTACCAGACTTGAAGCTTTACTACAAGGCTATAGTAACCAAAACAGCATGGTATTCACACAAGAACAGAGACATAGACCTTTGGAACAAGATTGAGAGCCCAGATATAAAACCATACTCTCATTGTCATCTAATCTTCTACAAAGCAGACAAAAATGTACATTGGGTAAAAGAATCTCTCTTCAATAAATGGATCTGGGAATACTGGATAGCTACATGCATAAGATTGAAACTGGATACCCACCTCTCACAACAATCAACTCACAATAGATAAAAGACTTAAACCTAACATGTGAAACGTTAAGAATTCTCGAAGAAAATGTTGAGAAAACTCTTATAGACATCAGCCTAGGAAAAGAATTTATGAAGAAGACCCCCAAAGCAACCACAGCAGTAACAAAAATACATAAATGGGACCTGATGAAATTGAAAAGCTTCTGCACAGCCAAGGAAACTATCATTAGAGCGAATAGACAGCCTACAGAATGGGAGAAAATATTTGGATTCTACATGTCTGATAAAGGGCTGATAACAAGAATCTATATAGAACTTAAGAAAATTTAAAAAAAACCAAACAACCCCATCAATAAATGGGCAAAGGACATGAACAGAAACTTCTCAAAAGAAGACAGAATAATGGCCAGCAAACATATTAAAAAGTGCTCAACATCTCTAATCATTAGGGAAATGCATGTCAAAACCACAATGAGATATCACCTAACTCCACTGAGAATGGCTTTCAACAAAAAGTCCCAAAACAACAAATGCTGGCATGGATGTGGAGAGATTGGAACACGCTTACACTGCTGGTTGGACTGCAAATTAATACAAACCCTGTAGAAAGTAATTTGGAGATACCTCAAAGAGCTAGAAACAGAAATATAATTTCATCTATCAATCCTACTACTAGGCATTTATCCAAAGGAAAAAAAGAGACATTCTATAATGAAGATATCGGCACTCAAATATTTATGGCAGCACGATTCACAATTGCAAGGATGTGGAAACAACCCACGTGTCCATCAATACATGAGTGGATTAATAAAATGTGGTATATGTATACCATAGAATACTACTCAACTACAAAAAACAATGGCAAACTAGCACCTCTTATATTAGCCTTGATAGAGATTGAACCCATCCTTTGAAGTGAGGTATCACAAGGATGGAAGAACGTCCACCACATGTACTTGCCATCAAATTGGTACTAACTGAACAACACTAAAGTGTTCGCATGGTAGTAATTCTCACTGGGTGCTGGTCAGGTGAGGGGGGTTGGAGGGTAAACCTACAACTAATGGAAGCAGAACACACTGTATGGGGAAGGTACATGCTTGTAGCTCTTGCTTGGTGGGGCAAACTCATTACATGTAATCAAAATGTACCCCCATAATATCCTGAATAATAATAATAAAATAATTTGGAGATATCTCAAAGAGCTAAAAATAAAAAATATCATTTGATCCAGCAATCCCACTATTAGGTATCTACCCAAAAGAAAAAAAGACATTCTTTAATAAAGACATCTGCACTAGAATGTTTATGGCACTACAATTCACAATTGCAAAGATGTGGAAACAACCCATCAATACATGCATGGATTAATTAAATGTGGTATATGTATACCAGGGAATACTACTCAACAAAAAATAATGATGAACTAGCACCTGTTATATTATCCTGGATAGAGCTTGAGCCCATCCTTGGAAGTGAGGTATCACAAGAATGGAAAAACAAGTACTTGACATCAAATTGATACAAACTGATCAACACTAAGGTCTCACATGGTAGTAATATTCATTGGGTGCCAATCAGGTCAGGGGTGGTGGAGGTGGGTAAACTCACAACTAATGATTGTGGAGTGCACTGTACGGGGAAGGGCATGCTTGTAGCCCTGGCTTGGGTGACACAAAGGCATTATATGTAACCAAAATGTTTGTATTCCCATAGTATTCTGAATAACAATAAAAAAGAATGGAAGAAAATATTTGCGAATCAGATATCTAACAAGGGGTTAATGTCTAGAATGTATAAAGAACACTTAAAACTCAACAACAAAAAACCAAATAGCCCAATTTAAAAATGGGCAAAAGACTTGAATAGACATTTCCTGAAGGGTGATATATAAATTACTAACAAGTGTCTGAGGGGATGCTCAACCTCAGTAATCATTAGGCAAATGCAACTCAAAACCAAATGAAATATCACCTCATACCCATTAGGATGGTTACTATTTTTAAAAAATAGAAAATGACAAGTGTTGACCAGGGTGTAGAGAAATTGGAACCCTTGTGCACTTTTGGTGGGAATGTAAAATGGTGCAGCTGCTATAAAAAACAGTGTGGTACTTTCTCCAAAAATTAAAAATAAAAATACAATGTAATCCAGCAATCCCCCTTCTCAGTATATGCCCAAAGAGTTGAAAACAGGATCTCAAAGAGATATTCATACATCCCTGTTAACAGCAGCATTAGTCACAATAGATAAGAGGTGGAAGCATCCCAGATGTCCACTAATATACAAACAAATGTGGTATGTTTGTTTGCATACATATACAGCATAATAGTATTTCACCTTAAAAAGAAAGGCCATTCTGTCACATGTTACAAAATGGATGAACCTTGAGGGCATTATGCTAAATGAAATACGTCAGTCACAAAAGGACAAATACTATATGATTCCACTCATATGAGGTATCTAAAGTAGTCAAATTTATAGAGATAAAAAATAGAATAGTGGTTACCTAGGGATAGGAGGAAGGTAAAATGAGAGGCCATTGTTTAATGGGTATAAAGTTGTAGTTTTGTCAGGTGAAAAAGTTCTGGAAATCTGTTATACAACAATGTGAATATACTTAGTACTACTGAGCAGTACAATTATAAATGGTTAAGATAATAAATTTTGTATTATGTATTGTTTTATTTCTTTATTTTTATTCATAAATACTAATTTTACATTTTTATGGGCTACATGTGATTTTTTGATACACACATACAATGTGTAATGATCGAATCATGGTATTTAGGTTACCCATCACTTTGAACATTTATTATTTCTTTGTGTTGGGAACATTTCAAATCTTCTAGCTATTTTGAAATATACAATATATTGTTGTTAAATACAGTCACATACAGTGCTATTAAACACTAGAATTTATTCTTTCTATCTAACTGTATGCTTGTATCCATTAACTGACCTCTCTTTATCCAATCCTCGCACCCTTCTCCACCTCTGGTAACTATCATTCTACTCCCTACCTCCATCAGACAAATTATTTTAGTTTCCACATATTAGTGAGAACATGCAATGTTTTCCTTTCTGTTCTTGGCTTATTTTACTTAACATAATGACCTCCAGCTCCATCCATGTTGCTGCAAATGACAGGAATTCATTATTTTTTATGGCTGAATAATATCCCATTGTATACATATACCACATTTTCTTTATCCATTGATAGACACTTAGGTTGATTTGCTATGTATTGATTTTATTACAATTAAAAATAAATAATATGATTCTATAGGTCAGCAATTTGTGCAGCAATCCCCTGACAGGGATCATTTCTGTTACAAGGGGTGTTGTCTGAGCTCATGCATGCATTTTCAATAAGTTGATGGATTGCTTGGGAGTTGGCTTGTCAAGGTGTCACCCATATGTCTAGTGGTTGGCTGGAGCCTGGAGAGAAAGTAGTCCTCATGTATTCTATCCTTCAGTGAGTTTGTTGGTTTTCTTAATGTGGCTGGGTTTCAAACACATCAAGAGAGATCAATCCTTAATGTGCAAGCACTTTTTAAGACTCTATTATCATCATGTATCCTAATGTTTTCTTGGTCAAAGCAAGCCACATTGCCAAGCTATGGGTGTAGAAATAGACTCCACTTCTTGATTGGATGAGCCACAAAATATTGTATCTATTTTTAAAAGTATTGATACGTTGAGAAAACAAGACCTCTCAGAAGGCAATAAATGAAGAAAAACCTGAAGGAAGTGAAAGAGCAGACCATGAAAGTATCTGGAGAAGGAGAGTTATTGAGGCTAGAGCATGCTTAATTTCTTCAAGGAATTGCAAGGAGGGCAGTGTGGTTGGAATAAAGTAAGCAAAGATGAGACTGGAGGAAATAAAGTAAGAGGTTGCCAGAATACAGATTGTATAAGACCTTGTAGGACTCTGGATGTTACTCTGAGGTAGATAAGGAGCCATTGGAAGATTCTGAGCACAGGGCTAACATAACCTGTTTTATTTTTCTGTAAAAGGATAACATTCATTGCTGTTAAGAGTAGACTGTTAAGAACTGCTATCACAAGTGTTTGATCAGGGGAAACCAGTTAGGAGGCAGTTGCACTGGTCCAGGAAGAGAATATGGTGGCTTTAACAAGGGTTATAGTGCTGGAAATGGGGAGAAATGATCAGACTTGTGATAGATTTTGATGGTAGAACTGACAGGATTTGTTGATGCAATAGATGTGGGGTATAAGAGAAGAGAGTGATGATAGTTTCAAGATTTTGTTCTGAGAAATTAACTGGATAAAAGCTGGTGCCATTTACTGGGGAAGAAAATGCTGGGAGAAGATCAGGGTTTTAGGCATGACAAGAGATATTTGAGTTCAGTTTTGGCTAGATTAATCTTGAAATGCCTATCAGACATTTAAGCAGAAATGCTGAGTGGCGTTTCTCTACTGGAAATTGGAGTTCAAGGAAGAAGTCCCAGATGGAGAAATAAATTATGAGAATCACTGGAGAATTTAAAGCAAAGGTATTAGATGACATCACCTAAGAAATAAAGGTATATACAAAAAATAAGAGGCCTAAGGATTGAGAATTGGGACACTTTAACTTCACAATTCTTTACAAGAATCAGCAAAAGAGAAGAAGAAAGAGCTGTCAGTAATGTAGGAGAAAAGAAACACGACAATGTTGAGTTCTGGAGTCAAGTGAAGAGAGTTTCAAAGAGGGGGGAATGAGCTTCTGTGTTAAGAGCTGCTGAGACATCAGGTGAGATAAAGACTGAGCACTGGCAGGATGAAGGTCACATGGGTTTATCTTGCATTGGAGTACAGACATTCATCAGCTTCTTTGAAAGATGCTAGGTGGTTGTATAAAGAACAATGCTATGGGGCCTGGTACAGGATAAGCCAGAACGAATATATTCTATGTATCATTTTCTCTTTAAGCTACCTGGGTCCTGACAGCTGCTAGGGAATTGGGATTGGGAAAGGATGAAGGCTCCCTCCTGGCTCTGTTTACTGGGAGACCTCCTGCCCTATGTTGGATTCACCTGTGATCTCTTGCCATGTGGGCTACTAATTAACCTCTTTGACATTTCAGATCATCTTAGAGCCAAACAGCAAAAAATGTGAGGCATGGAAATGGAAATCAGCCTAGGTCCACCTACTCAGGCTGAACCTGAGAGAAATTGGTAAGGAGCTCCAAAGAAATCAGGCTGAACCTGTTCCCTGTCTTTTCCTGTTGTCCTTCCAAACAATAGCTGCCCCTAAGCTTCAGAGGAAGCAACCCATGACTGGAGCACTGGCCCTGCGTGATAGAGTCCACTGCTAAATTGTTGGAGACACCTCCAGGGCAGCAGGAAAGTCAGAAGACAGCAGAAGAAGCAGAGCCTCAGTCAGGCCCAACCGTTCCAGGTCTTTGCTGCCATTACCTGCCACCCTCAGCAGAGCACATTCTCATTCCTGTTTCTCCTACCTCTCTTCTCCATCTTGGCATAGATCCTCCACAGGAGCATGCTGGATCATCAGGGTTCTCCTGGTTTCCAAGTTCTACTGCCGGGTCACACATGCAAATGTTCTTAGATGGTGGGAGGTGAGGATGGAAGATTCCCCACAGATCCATTCTTCAGGGGCTTGATTTTTAAAAGCAACATTGGCTTGACTTACTAGCCAATCTGAAAAAAAAACATTTCATGTACAAGCAAGGAAGTGGTGCCATCCACACCCAGCTTAGCTGCGACTCTGACTGGCCCCTTAGAACCTTTTCCACTCCATGGAGACAACCCTCAGATAGGATGTACACTAGTTTTTGGAAGCCAGCATCACATAAAGAAGAGCTATAATAATGAGTATATCTGAAGACATAAGAACTCAAATAATCATGACAACAATATTGTTAAAGCAGAAATCTGTAAGAATGTCATCAGATGAAACAATGCTGTGTTTCCCTTTAGTGACTTAAAGCTTAGAAACACTTCCCCATGTCATATCTCATTAGCTTCACAGCAACTTGTGAAGGCCATGTATGATCCCTACCAGGCAGAAAGCAGAGGCTCAGTGAGGGACTCAACTTGCTCAAAGGGTCAGGCAGCTAAGCCAGTGGGCAGAATGGAGCCTCATGCTGACTCACAGTCCAGTTCTCTCACCAATACAGTACATTGTGTTGATCACTTTTGTGTGTTTCAGGATTACTCAAAAGTGAGGCTATACATCTCTGCCTTGCTTAGGGTAAATTTAAAAGCCCAGACTCTAGGGACTTTTGTTCTTCAGGAACCTGTGTCATCACAAGGTGTACTCCATCTCAGCCTAGAAGATTTGTCATGTACCCTAGAATTTCCTGAATTTGTATTAATTTCTGTGATACTTGACTGGGCTGAAGGCTATATTTTCAGAAGTAATATTTGGAAGTGATTTTTTATTTGAGCCACATTCACTGTTTTTCTCAACACTGCAGTGGAGCTAACAAGTCTAAAAATCAGCAGAGAAGACAGAAAATACACTGAGTGGTGCCCAGGGTGATACAAGAGCCTTAGTAATTCTAAGACAGAGTCTTCATGTTACAAATGCTTTGCAGAAACTCTCAGAGAACACAGTCTGCACCTCCTATATGCCACAGTGAAACACCTGAATGCTGTATAATGTCTGCAATGGGGAAGAAAAAGAAATAACATTCTACTAGGCAAAGAATTTATGAAGAAGACAACAAAGGCAATCACAGCAACAGCAAAAATAAATAAATGGGTCCTGACCAAATTAAAAGGCTTCTGTACAGCCAAAGAAACTATCACAAAGCAGGGGGGCGGAGCAAGATGGCGGACGAGAAACACCGCCAGTTAGAGCGTCTC
>VBSM01000937.1:4446852-4461187 GCA_008086735.1 Cheirogaleus medius | reverse complement strand
CTCTCTCTCTCTCTCTCTCTCTCCTCTCTTGCTCTCTAGTTCTCTCTATTCATGTTCTCCTTGGACAACCTTGTTTTTAATATGACCTCTAGCCTGATGTCTCCCAGAACTATATTTTTATCTTTGACATCTCCAATGGGCTTTGGTCTCATATAATATATGTGTACTGGAGAGACCCACTTGGAATTCTCACAAGCATTCCCATATAATCATGCCTCAAACCAAACCCATTATTTTCCCTAAAAACATCTGCATCCTCTTTTCTTTCTAAATGAAGTTATGGACAGCGTTTTCCACCCAGTCATCCAAGTAAAAAATCCTGGGAGTCATCATAGACTACTCCCTTGCCCTCATCCCCCAGATACAAGCAATTACCAGGTCTTTTTACCTGTTAAAGTGTTCTTGAATCTATTCTCCTCCCCTCCATGCCTAATGCCACTATCCTAATTCAAGCCTCCATTATAACTTATCTGTATTATGTCTTCTCTTTCTTGTCTCTCTGTCTCTAGCTTTGCCTCTCCTATGTGATCTAGGAATGCTGCGTAAGTTATCTACTTACAGAGCATGTCTGACCATGTCACCTACAAAATAAAATTCAAGCCCTTGGGCAATTCTTACTCTAAGTTCCATTGGCACCCCTTGGCAAGTCTCTACTTTCACTTACCATAACATGTTGAAACTATCTGCTTTTGGCTTCTCTCTTTTAATATAGTTGTTCCATTGAGGTAGGGACCATGTCTTAATCACTTATGATGCCACCAATGAATGAATTATTTGTAATTTTTTAATATTATAAATAATTCTGCCATATTGATTATAATATTATAAACATAATATTGGACATTATATAGCATAACAAAATATTATAAATATATATCTACAGTTTATGTATAGAACTCTATATCATTATTATAACAATTATAAAAATTGTATTGTGTAGATATCACTGTGAACATATCCAAATATTTCTCTAGGACAGATTCCTAAAATTGGAATTGCACACTCTAAGGATATGTACAGTTTAATTTCTGATAGATTCTGCTGTTTCCTCTCATAAAAATTTTGTTTTATAGTCCTACCAGCAATGTATGAGAGAGTTTGTTTCCCTACATCTTCACCAGCAACATGTATTATCAAAATGATTGATCATCTGACAAATGAAAAAAGGTATCTCACTGTTTTAATTTGCATTTCCTCAATTGTGTATAAAATTGAACTTCTTTTCCTGTGATTATCCCTCATTCTTAGGTAAATATAAGCATACTATATGCACTTTTCTTCACCTTGTTTTTTCTACATAACAATATATGTTAGAAATCACTATTATATATTGTATATAAAGATTTTCAGTTTCACCTTGCTTCTAAAGGAGACAAGAATTCTTTAACATTGTTCTTGCCTCTCCCTTTAACTTATCATTACCAACTGTTCAAAGGAAACCATATTTCAAGGTCATATAACATTGTTCTAAGCTATCTGAATGATCCTGCAACTCAACCATTTCCTAAAGCCAGGAACGTGAGAACCACATGCTATAATCTACAGCAGAAATGTACTACCTCTTGTAACAAAATGGGTTTTGCTTTATTATTATTTTGAGGGAAAATATATCCAAAGTTCCAAGGACCTAAATCTCACCCTTATCTTCTTTCTTTCCCTTTCCAGTAAACAAAATGAATACCTCTTAGCTCTTGTGTGGCCAGGAATTGATTTTTCAGGGGTTACCATCTTAGATCTGCATATGTTGCATGTAGGAAAAATAACCTACAATACAAGCAGCACATGAATACTCAGTTGTGTTCCTCATTGTCTTAAAATTTATTTTGTCAGATTGTAAAATGGCAGTGAGAGCAAGAGAACAAGTGAGAGACTGAGAAAACTAGTTCAGAAGGTAGAATTCAAGAAAATGTTGACTGTGAAACATCATACCACCCTCATACTATTCCTCAGAAGTGTTCACAGTCCTAAAGTATTGCTTTTCCAGCTATTTCTCTCCTTTTTTGTCACCCTTGTTTAATATTCATCAAACACCTACAATGTGCTAAGCTCTGAATAAAAGCATGAGAAAGCTAGAACTCTGCTTTAAAAGAAAGCATGGGCAAAAATAGACCAGTAAGTTATTAGATATGGCCTGGGATAAGATTCATGTCCATTTTGAATGTCCTTTCTGAATGTTTGTAAAGTGGAGCTAATGCTATTAGCCAATCCACAGGGCTGCTATGAGAATGCAGTGAGATAACGAGTATAAAACACTTATCGGTGTCTGACACATAGTTAGCACCTGGGAAATGTGCGTCATTATGGTTTATTAATTAAAACTGTTATTAATAAAAAAATGGCAAAGGCAGGATTCAAATATAATTCTTCCTGATGCCAAATCACCACCAGGTTTATGTGTTTCCTGCTTTCCTGATTCAGGCCTCATCTCTTGGAATCCTTTCAACAGCTCTGGAAAGTGAAGATCCGAATGAGGAAACTGAGGCCCAGAGATGGGGCAATGGCCACACTACTGAGAAGGGAGGGAAGGAGATTTGGTCTCTAGAACTGACTCCCAATCCTGTGTTCTCTCTATTAGGCTGTGAGGGATACACTACAACCAGGGAAGGATTATAGGACTCCACAAACATATGCCTGATAAGGAAAACAAAGCTAAAAATGGGAGGAAGAAGGGAATGAGCCTTTATCAAGTGCCTACCATGTATTCTGTGTTTTATATCAATTTTCTTGTATAATATTCAAAAACCTCTTTTATGTCTTGCTCATTTTATGAATCAGGAAACTGAAGCTCAGAGTTAATTGACTCACTCAGAATCACACAGCCCATAAATGATAGAGCTGGGATTTGAACCTAGCATTGTCTGACTCCACATTGAATGCTCTTAATTATTATACTATGCAGAAAGAGAAAATTTCAGTTTCAATTCATTCTTTTTATATTACATCTTATTACATCTTCAAGTTGGATATACAGTCCCATAGTTCAAAACCCTAAGATACAAAAGGTATAGATAGATAAGAGTCTTCCTCTCAGCCTGATCCACCAATCACCCAGTTCTCTTCCTGAAGGCAGCCAATATTACTAGTTTTTTTAGTGTCTTTCTAGATATAGTCTGTGTGTAGTCTTAAAGTGTGCGTGTGCACACACACAGAAACACACACACAAAATAGCATAGTATAAACACTGTTATAGTCCCATGTTTTTTTACTTAATATATTTGGAGTTCTTTTTTGTAGTAAGCAGCTTCTGACACAGCTCCAAATGATCCTCGCTTGCTGGTATTCAGAATTTTGTGTAATCTCCTCCTGATGCATATATGGCAGCAGGTGGAAGGCTGGACCTAGTGACCTGCTTCTAATGAATAGAATACAGCAAAAGTCACATTTTGGGGATGTCATTTTTGAAATTAACCTACAAAAGACTTAATTCTGTCTTGCTGGCATTCTTTCTTTTGCCTTCCCTGCCTGCTGCCTTTGATACAGCAAGCTTCTATATTGAGGAAACCCCACATGCCAAGGAACTGAGGGTGGCCTCTGGCCACCAGCCATGCAGATAAGAGGCCATTTTCTTCAAGGATCTGACAAGAACTGAATATTACTCACAACCACATGAATGGTCTGAAAAGTGGATCCTCCTTCAGTAGAGCCTGGAAATTACTGTAATTTAGGCCAATTGCAGCCTGTGAGACATCCTACCCAGCTAAATCACACCCAGAATCCTGACCTACACAAACCATGCAATAATAAATGCTGTTTCAAGCCACTAAGTGTTGGAGTACTTTGTTATATATAATAGACAACTAAGACACTTTCATGTCAGTACCTAAAGTGATTCATCAATCTTTTTATGTGCCATCATCTAGTTAACTGGTCCTCTTTTTATAGACATTGATGTTATTTCCAATAATTTTCTGTTATAAACAGTGTTGCAGTGAATAACCTTGTACAAAGGTCATTTTGTAACAAGCCATCATATCTCTAACAATGAGTTCTTAGAATTAGACTACTTGCATTAAGGTAGATATGTTTTTCATATGGTCAGAGATTGCCAAAATGACCTGGATGGATGCGTACTAATTTTCACTGCCATCAACAGTATGTGAAATGAACAAGCATTTCCTGAGTACCTACTACACATGCCAAACACCGTGTTAGATCCTGGGGAGATGAACTCCCTGCCGAGGGTGTGCATTGAGGGTCTCTTAACTTAGTCTCAGCTTTCAAGTAGGGCTTCCTGGAGGAGTTGACACCTGAGCTAAGTCTTGACTGATAAAGAGATATACAGGCAAAGGGAAAGGAAAAGGGTATATCAGGCAAAATGAATGACTTGAGCAAAGGCATCAAAATATGGCATGGAGGAGCATCAAGGACTTCTGTATTTTTAGGGCACCAAGATTGAGGTGGGGAGTAGCTGAAGTGTGAGGAGGTGAAACAGTAAGAGAAAGCAGAGGCTAAATTTTTCATTCAAAATTTAATTGACAGATTCTCACTATTGAGCAACTAGTACATGCCAAGTGCTGTCGTGGAGGGCCTTGCAAGTCAAGATAAGGATCTTAGAATCATATTGATATTGGTTGAAGAAACAATGTTCGGAAGTAATTGAGGCCAGAACTGTCTTTGGACTTCTTGGATAGCTGGGTAGGAAATAGAACCAACCCCAATAAGGGCTCTCATATATACTATTCTACTCTTCACCCAGGATCCCCTGTGCTAGCCAGTGTCAATAAATCCTATTAAGATGTTAAGGCACTGGTTCTTAAACTCGTACGTCAGAGGGGAAGAACACTGGACTGGTAATCAGGTGGGCTGCACTCTGGTCCTGGCTCTGGCCCTTGCCACTAAAGGAGCTCAGGAAATTTCACCCCAAAATATGATTCCTTGATATAAAGAGTATTTTGAATTAAAGGTCCTTAGAGATCAACAGGCATTGGAAGGGACTTTCCCTCTTTCTTCATAAAAAAAACAGACCCATTGAAAAGAAGAATCAACTTCCCTTCTCCTCCCTATTATCTCAAAATATTACAAGAAAGATGATCAAGAATAAAACCAAAGAGAATCATTTACAAGTCAATCTGTTTCCACACCCATTCATTCTCCCAAGTATCTATTCATCCTCCCTAGTAACCATTCGTTGCCACTTGACAGAATTATCTACATTCCTCATCTCTCCCTTCCCTCCAAAATGAGGGTTTATAAACTTCTGGACCCCATTGGGAAATTGGGTAATCACTCCTGTGATCCTCACTGTGTGCATGGTAAATAAATCTCTTTCTCTTATTAATCTGTCTTATTGTGAGCTGATCTTTCAGTGAACCTTCCAGGAGTAAGGGGAAGTTTCCCCAGATCACCACGGTTTCTTCATGCACTATGTTGAATAGAAGTGGAGATAGTGGGCAACTTTGTGTGGTTCCAGTTCTCAGTGGTAATGGTTTCAATTTTTCCCCATTCAGTATGATATTGGCTGTGGGTTTATCATAAATGGACTTGATAATTTTAAGGTATGACCTGTCTATGCCTATTTTGTTAAGAGTTTTTATCATAAAGGTGTGTTGGACTTTGTCAAATGCTTTTTCTGTGTCTATTGAGAGAATCATATGGTCTTTGTTCTTGCTTTTATTTATGAGGTGAATTGCATTTATAGATTTGTGTATGTTGAACCAGCCTTGCATTTCTGGGATAAAGCCCACCTGGTCATGGTGAATTATTTTTTGATATGCTGCTGAATTCTATTTGCTAAAATTTTATCGAGGATATTTGCATCTATATTCATGAGGGATACTGGTCTGTAGTTTTCTTTTTTTGTTGTGTCATTTCCTGGCTTTGGTATCAAGGTGATACTGGCTTAGTAGAATGGTTAGGAAGGATATCAACTTTCTCAATGTTGTGGAATAATTTTTGTATGAGCATGAGTTCTTCTTTGTATGTTTGGTAAAACTCTGAAGTGTAGCCATCTGGTCCGGGACTTTTCCTTTTGGGAGGTTTTGAATTGCTGTTCCAATTTCTGAGCTTGAGATTGGTCTATTCAGAAAATCTATTACCTCCTGGGTGAACTGAGGGAGGTTGGATGTTTCCAGTATTTGTCCATTTCCTCCTCATTATGTAGTTTTTGGACATATAGGTTTTTATAGTAATCGAAAATAGTGTTTTATATTTCTATGGTGTCTACTGTGACCTCTCCTTTTTCATTTCTAATTGAGTTTATAGAGTCCTTTCTGTTCAAATTCTTGTCAATCTAGCAAAAGGGCTGTCAATTTTATCATTTCAAAAAGTCAGCTTTTGGTTTTGTTGATCTTCCGTATAGTTCTCTTGTTCTCAATTTCATTTAGTTCTGCTTTGATCTTAATTATTTCTTTTCTTCTACTAGGTTTGGAATTGATTTGCTCTTCTTTTTCCAATTGCTTGGGACTGTTTATTAAATTATTAATTTTTGACCTTTCTGTTTTTGGATGTGAGCATTTAATGCTATTAGTTTTCCTCTCAGGAATGCTTTTGCTGTATCCCATAGGATTTGATAACTGGTGTCTCTATTTTCATTTAGTTTGAAGAAACTCTTGATTTCCCTCTGTATTTCTTCCTTAACCCAATAGTTACTCAACAATAGATTGTTTAATTTCCATGACTTTTTGAGATGGTGAGTATTTCTGTTGGAATTGAACTCTAATTTTATACTGCTATCATCAGAGAAGATACATGGTATAATTTCTATTTTTTTTTTAATTTGTGGAGGTCTGATTTGTGGCCTAGGATGTGATCAATTTTGGAGAAAGTTCCATGGGCTGCTGAGAAGAATGTGTATTCGGCTTTATTTGGGTGGAATGTTCTGTAGAGGTCTGTCAGATCCTTTTGTTCTAGAGCTCTGTTTAAGTCCATTATTTCTTTGCTTATTTTCTGTTTGGAAGATCTATCCAGTTCATTCAGTGGAGTTTTGAAGTTCCTGCTACTATGACATTATTGTTTATCATGCTATTTAGATCAGACAAGGTTTGCTTTATGTAACTGGGTGCTCCTGAGTTGGGTGCATAAATATTAAGAATTGTTAATTCTTTTTGTTGGACCTTCCCTTTCACCATTATATAGTGGCCATCTTTGTCCTTTTTTACTTTTGCTATTTTAAAGCTTATGTTATCTGAAAATAGTATGGCTACCCCTGCTTTCTTTTGACTTCTGTTTGCCTGGATGATTGTTTTCCATCCCTTGACCTTTAGCCTGAAGGCATCTTTGTGGGTTAGATGCATTTCCTGTAGACAGCAGATACTAGGCTTGTGGATTTTTATCCATTCTGCCAGTCTATGTCTCTTCAGAGGACAGTTTAAACCATTCACATTTATTGAGAGGATTGAAATTTGAGGTAGATTTCCATTCATATTGTTGGGTGAAATCCTGTTGTTTTGTTTTACTCCTTGAGCCATCATAAAGTCCAAGTTATAGCCTTTAACTATTGAATGATTCTACTTTGAAGAGTTTCTATTGTGTTGTTTGGTGTGTCATGCAGGTCTGGGTACTTCCTGTAGGGCTGGTCTGGTCTTTGCTAATTCCATCAGTGATTGTCTGGGAGGGATTTTATTTTTCTCTCATAGATGAAACTTAATTTTGCCAGTTAAAGAATTCTAGGTTGGGCATTATTCTGTTTTATAAGATTAAGGATAGGCACCCAATCCCTTATGGTTTGTAAAGTTTCAGATGAGAAATCTGCAGGTAGTCTGATAGGTTTTCCTTTGTAGTTTATTTGTTGCTTACACCTCATTGCTTGTAGAGTTGCTTCTTTCATGTTTATTTGGTCAGCCTAATAACTACATGATGTGGTGATTGCCTTTTCACATTGAGTCTCCCAGGAGTAATGTGTGTTTCTTGTATCTGGATGCTAAGATTTGTAGCCAGGGCAGGTATATTTTCCTCCAGTATTCCATGAAATAAGTTTTCCAGCCCTTGCATATTTTCTTCTTCTCCCTCTGGGATGGCAGTGAATCTTATATGTGGCTTCTTTAAGTAAGCCACATTTCTTGTATGTTTTGGTCTTGTCTCTTGTTTCTGTGTTCTTTTTCTTCATCCGATTTGTTTAGCACATAGGCATTATTTTCAAGCTCTGAGATTCTTTCCTCTGCTTCTTTCCTCTCCTTCTATTCATGAGACTTTCCACTGTGTTTTGAAGTTCCTTGAGTGCCTCCTTCATTGCCAAGATTTCTGTTTGGTTTTCTGTAGTATTTCAATTTCTTTAGAGAATTTTTCATTTGTTTCCTGAATTGATCTTGTGGTTTCTTTATGTTAGGATTCTATTTTCTCTTCAATTACATTGAATTTTCTTACAATCCATATTCAGAATTCTTCCAGTCAGTTTAATCATATTGTGTAAGTTGGTATCTATTGACAGAGATCGAATGTTTTCTTTTGGAAGTGGCTTTTCTCTCTGATCTTTCATATTTCCTGTGTTCTTTCACTGATTCTTTCTCATCAGGCTACTTTGTCAAAGACTGGGGGTTCTGGGACTGGTTTGGGGCTTGGTTCTGGGTCCCAAAAGGAACGTTCCTTGACAATGCTGGGGAGATGCACTCAGGTCCTGTATTGTCTTAGAGGTGTTTTAGCCTTTTGGGTTATCTCTGACCTGCTGTCTTCACCTCTTGCTTAAGGAGATGAGTGAGTTTGGATCCCTTGCTTAGACTCCCAGGAGTTGGATCACTCATACATCTGTGGCTCCATAGCTGACCACTAGTTTGAGGTAGAAGACACTGTGTTGGGCTATGAGGTTACCCTCTCTTTTTTTACTTGTAGTTTGAGTGGAGGAGTTGGTTACCAAGGTATTCCAATACCTTTGTATTGAGCTCTAAATCCCCAAAGGGGATATACAGGTGTCTCAGTCTTTGGGGAATGTGATGCCATTCTCAACGGTTACTTCAGCCCTGTTACCACTTTAGGTGTGGTGAGAAGAGCAACAGGTACTGGGGAGCCTAAGAGTGTATACTTCAGAGATTGCTTGATCTTCAGCTAGGCAAGAGCTGCTAATATGCTATTTAGGGGTCTTTCGCCACTCTCGCAAAGTAGTTCCTGATAGGGGGTGTCAATTGGTGAAATTGCTAAGGACTCTGGTCAAGATTTTCCTTCCCAGACCACAAGCCCCTAAGCTGGAAGCAGCCTGGGCACCAAGGGCCTTGTGTTATGATCTTTTCAGATGATCAAAACCAACCTGCTGTACCAAGTCAGCAATCTGTCCCCTTTTGCTTAGTTCCAAGGTCCCACAGATTCAAGCAAGTCACAGAGGGAAAGTGACTTTTCTCCTTTCTCCTTGCCTTCAAGGACTGAGTCTCTCCTGACAGGCGCGGGAGTGGTGTTGGCTGAGACTGTCACAAGTCCCAACCCAGAAAATGTCTTCTCTCATTTCTCACCTCTTCCAAGGGTGGGATAAGTCCTGTAGAGGAGAAGATATGCCACTGGACTGGGGGATGAACACTTTCTGGGGCCACTGGGCATCTCAACCCAGGAAGTGGCTATGCTGGTTACTCTGCCTCTCCAAGGGTGGGTTTTGTCTAGTTGTTATGAAGTACACACCTCTGGGCTGCTGGAGAAGCCCTTTCCAAGAACACTGAGTGTCTCAGATCAGAAAGCGACCAGCCTCACTACTCTGCCCTTCCAGAGGCAGGGTTGGTCCCTTCAGCGTGAAATACCAGTGGCCTGGTCGCAGCCAAGGGCCTTCTGCCACAGCTGCGGGTCTCAGCCCAGAAAGCAGCTTCCTTCACTACTCTGCCCTTCCAAGAGTGGAGTCTAACCCTTTGGCAGGAGGCACCAGCGACCGAGTGGCAGCAAAGAGGCGGCCTCATGTCTGAGCTTAAAAAGCAGCCTTCTTCACTACTATGCCCTTCCAGGGGCAGGGTCTGTCCCTTTGGCACAAAGTTCCCCAGAGGTGGCAATCTCACCATGGGCCTCGGCTCAAAAAGCGGCCTATTTCACTATTCTGCCCTTCCAGGGGTGGAGTCTGTCCCTTTGGCGTGAAGGAACCCTGGGGCCGAGTCACAGGATAGTGACGTTGGGATCCTGCCGTGAGTCTTGGCTAGAAAAGTGGCCTCCTTTGCTACTCCGCCCTTCTAGAGGGGAGTCCTGTCCCTTTGGCCCAAAACCACAGGTGACTGGGTGGGACAGGGAGCCGCCTGAGACCACCTGGTGACTCAACCAAGAGAGTGGCTTCTCTCATTATTCCACCCCTTCAAAGACAGGGTTTCACCTGCCTGGCGAAAAGGCCAGCAGCTGGGTTGGGAGAGAAAGCAACTTCTCTTGTTACTTCCCTCCTCCAAGGGTGGGAATTGCTCTGCCGGGCAGGGGCAGGGGCATTGCCTGAGTCCCTTGCCTGGGCAACATGCCACAGTGTTTTTAGGCTATCAACACCCAAAATGGCAGCTTCCCACCCACTGAGAGCCAGTGCTGGAGGCGATTGCTGGGCGCATAGCGGGTGCTGTGTTTGGCATGCTGTCTCTATGAGCCGCCTGCTGAGCCCACTGCTTCCCTAACACACTGACACACGACTGTTCAGTAGGAGGGATCTGTACTCTGTCCCACCACGCACCAGCCCAATCTTGGACAGTTTCCAAGGGCAGAGCCTCCTTTTTGGTGTTCACCTCCCTTGTTCTTGTCCTGGCAGCCTCCAGAAGTGAGAAGCCTGTCTCCAAGCTCCCGCCCATGGAACCAGGAAGTGTCCTCTGGGACCAGTCCCTCCCCCACCCAAAGCAGGCCCAGCACAGCACACTGGAGAGTTCAAAACATCTCCTGCTCCTGTCTCTACTCCACACAACCTGTCGGCCTGCGCTACCACTTCACACTGACTTCAGGCGCTTCCCTGCCTGCGTGGCTGCGGAGGTCGGTGGAGGAAGAGTTGTCCTCCTGTGGGTCAGATCACACTGCCCCGGCCCGCCGACAGGCGTAGCTGTCCCACGCTCTATTCCCTATTGTGTATCTTGCACTCTCCAGACTTTGCAGTCGATTCTACAATTCACCTTTTTTCCCCCAGCGCTGCTTGTCCTGCACTGCTTCTCTGCAGATTCACAATGCTGATCCTGTGGGAGAGCAATTCACTCGCCTGTAACTGTCTGCATTCTTCACCTCCTACTCTGGGAGCAGAGAGCCAGGAGGTCACCCCTAGTCCGCCATTTTTCCTATGCCAAGTCATATTTTTAAAGGGGCGTGGAACCCTGCCAGAGTAGCATTAAGCAAAAGGAGTGTATTTCTCTTTGGACCTCTCTCTTAGAAACACATAAGCAGCCGTTTGTATCTTTGGGGACCTCCTGGTCTGGCTTTTCATTTTGTCCAGATTTTGCCATGTATGAGCATCTCTTCCTCCCTGCCTACCTGCTGTGAAGGCGTCTCTTCTGCCTTCTGAATGGAACCCAGACGCCTCCTGGTGGGCAGTGTGTTTATGTGATCAGGATGCTGAAGAATGCCTGGAGTCAGGGTTGGCTGTAGACCAAGGGCAGTGTTTCAGCTCCCTTAAAGATGGCAGAGTTATACGATTCCAGGTATAAAAGGCCAGGACTGTAGTGAGGTGTGAAAGAGAAGGGAGCAGGAATAACTACCACTGCACTGAGTGTGCAAAGCTCTATGGGAGAGGTTCTGAACGGGTGTACCCCATGACCAGCAGGGGGCAGCATTTGCCCAGGTGGCCCAGTGAGTGGGTCAGGGCCAGACCTCAAACTGTCCAGAGCCCCTGAGCATGCTATGACATGAATTAGAAACAAAAGGTGAAAGATGCTCTTAGCAGAAAAAATGAGGGCTCACAGCACAGCTGGGCCCAAAGGTGCAGCAGGGTGACCAACCATCCCAGTTTACCTAGGACTAAGAGGTTTCCCAAGATGTAGAAATTTCTATTTTAAGACCAGAAGGATCCTGGGGAAACTAGGACAAGTTTGTTACCCTAAGTGAGAGTGCAGAGCTATCACTCTCCCTCCAATACTCACTTTTTCTCCCTGGTGCTCTGAAAATTCCACTGGGGTCAGTGAGAACTATGCTGATTATATCAGAGGTTATATTATTACGTGTCTTGAATGCTGGGAGCAAATTAAGGCTTTAGGAAATGAAGTAATATTACCAGATAGATATTTTATTTTCACCAATATTTTATTATGAAAGTACTATGAAATATTATGAAATTACAATTAAATACAGCAAATTTTATAGGTAACACCCATAGGCCCCCACCTAGATCCTACAATTGATATTTTGCTGGACTTATTTTATCACATATCTATCCTCTATCCACCAGTCAATCCACTTAAGTTTTGATGCATTTCAAAATAAGTTGCACACATCAGTACACTTCATCCTTAAATATGGATATAATTAATATTGATATGTATAATAATGAATAGCATTAATATTTTTCCTAGTTTTTTCTTTTGAGGTAAAATTTACATATAGTTAAATATACAAATCTTAAATGTATCAGTCTCTGAATTTTGACATATGTATACACTTGTGTAAACCAAACTCTATCAAAGTATAGAACACTATCACTATGCAGAAAACAGTTAACTTAGCAGGCCTGACTGCTATCCTTTGAAAGGCCTACTTATAAGGTTGGTGCTCTGGCATCTAAGAATTTGAATTTCAGGAGTGTTTTCACCATTCCGTGGTAAGAATGGTTCACTGTGACTAAATTGTTTATGCTTCACATCTGCTTTCCTTTGGGGAGTGTGGAATTTTGGTACTGCTAGACAGAAGGTGGCTATGTGACAAACTCCCAATTTTTTTTTAAAAAAAAAGCCCCCAATTAAACAAAAAAACCTTCACATTGAGTCTCTAATGAGACATTTCATAGTGTTGTCACAGCTAATTGCTGGGGGAATTAACTGCTGTGTCCTGTGTGACTCCATTGAGAGAGGATTCTTGGAAGCTTACACAAGAATTCTTGTAATGATATGTACTACTGGATCATAGTTCTGGGTCACAATATAGGTGGATATTTCATTTTAAAAGAACCTTCCAGGTCGTTTCCCAAAGTAATTGTAATATTTTACATTTTTACCAGTAGTGTATGAGAGTATTGGTTGCTCTACATCCTCGCTAACATTCAGTGTCATCAGTCTTTTTTTAAGTAATAGTCATTCTAGTGGGTGTGTAATGGAATGCATGATCTGATCTTATTTACAAAAGTCAAACATGCTTATTAAAAATAAAATAATTCAGAAGTATAAAATACAGTAAAAGTTTCACAGTTATAATTCCCCCTACTTACCCCCAACCCCTAACTCCTATTGCCTATATGGGGGCCTGAGGAAGAGTTGGGTGTTCATTCTTTCAAGTCTTTCTCTGAAGGGGAGTCCCTGTCCCAGCATCAAGGGGCTCCGAGACTTGTAAGCTCTCTCTGCTTTAGCCAGGTTGGAATTCCCTCCCCTACACTGACAAATCTGGCCAACTTCCATGTGGGATGATTTCTTGGGAGAAATATTCTGGCTCCCAGCAATTGAGTATATCGTGGAAGTCACAGTTCCCTATTGGCAAAGTACCTCTGCCATAATTATGCCCTTTGATCTTCAAGGAAAAACACTCAGAAACTCAGAGTCAGTTCTAAATTCCTAGGAAATTGACAAGCCTGCACTCCTCCCCCTAATGCTCTAGGCCAGAAATGCTCTAGTCCCTGATGTTAACTTTGTCCCTTGTTGAACCTGAGGAGGAAGATGCTGGGCCTGAGGGTCTGGAATAAGCCTTCTCACTCATCCTGGCCATTGTTTTTCTTCTCTTCTTTCTCCCAGGAGCCCTTTTGCTTCCTTCTGAGTTTTGACTGAATTTGTCCCCCTGAAACCATTCCCAATGCACTGCCCTATTTCCAGACACTTTTGCTTTTAGCCTGGACTATTGCAGTAGCCTCCCAGATGATCTCTATGCCTCAGTCTCTCCCTTGTATCCACCTTCCATGTTACTATAAGAAAATCTTCTGAAATAAAGACCAAACTCTTTTGCCCGATATAAGTACTGTGTGTTTTTCTGCTTTTCAATCTTTGATTTTTGCTATCCCCTTAGCCTGCAAAGTCCTTTTTCTTTTGGTTTCACATGCCCAAATTTTTCCCAGCTCTCATGCTGCTCCTTCCATGAATTTATCTTTGATTTCCCACTCTACCTGCTCAATCTGGAAACAAGCTCTCCATTGGAAGAATTCTACATCATTTACCTGGGACAACATGGTATCATTTCCTACCTGGTAGTTAAGAACAAAGGCTCTGAGGTTGTATAGATCTGAATTCAAATCCTAATCCCACCACTTATTAGCTGTGGGACTAGGCAAATTAATTAAGCAGTTTGAGATTTACTTTTTTTTCTTCTTTTTTTTATTTCAGCATATTATGGGGGTACAAATATTACGGTT
>VBSM01000937.1:4431482-4446752 GCA_008086735.1 Cheirogaleus medius | reverse complement strand
TAGTAGCTGTCTTTTCTGTAGAGACGCTCTGTCTGGCGGTGTTTCTAGTCCGCCGTCTTGCTCCGCCCCCTGAGATTTACTTTTAACAATAATTAATATGGGGAGAATAAGAGTAATTTCTACCCCCATAAAGCTTTTGTGAAGTTTTCATGAGAAAATGCACGTGAAGTTCTAGGCACAGTTCTTGGCACATTGCAAGTGTTCAATAAATGTCAGCTGTTGTCATTCTTCTGTTTGCCAAGAGTTCAGGAGGAAAATTTGGAAGAGCGATACAAATATGCAGGTGATTGTTGTAGAGGAGCTGTTGGAACCATGGGTAGATAATATCTCTCAGATAATTTGTTGTAAATTGCAAAAAGAAGAGAGCTGAGGTTGGCATCGCAGGGAAAACCAGCCTCCAGGAAGCAAGCAGAGCCACAAGAGTCTACAAAGAAGAATACAGACTAGACACAGTGGTTCATGCCTGTAATCCCAGCACTTTGAGAGGCCAAGTCAGGAAGATTGCTTGAGGCCAGGAGTTTGAGACCAGCCTGGGCAACATAGCAAGACCTTGTCTATACAAAAAAATAGATAGAAAAATTAGTCAGGCATGGTGGTATGCACCTGTAGTCTCTGCTCCTCAGGAGGCTGAGGTGGGTGGATGGCTTGAGCTCAGGAGTTTGAGGCTGCAGTGAGCTATAATTGTGCCACTGCCACTCAGCAACAGAGCAAGAACCTGTCACACACACACACACACACACACACAAAGAATACAAAAGAGTGGCTATGTCAGAGGAGGAACCTCTACATAGGATTTCAGGAAGTCAGGGAAGGTCAACAGATCGACAATGCAGAAAAAGTTAACAATACAAAGGATAAAGAAAGATCAAGTAGGATCAATTTAAGTCCATTGTGAAAGTCATTTGAGATTTCTCAGAGGGTCTCCATGTATTGGGAAACAGAGTCAACTATAGTGATGGGATGAGAGTAAGGAAGTGAAGACAATGGTCACAGACAAGCTCTAGATAGCCAAACTTCTACATAGACTCAGAAGTTTGGCTAAAAGACAGAAAGAGAGAGGGTGGATGTGAGAGACATAGAGTCTTAAGAGAGTGTCATTTTTCATACTCCTTTCCCGTCCCTTTCTTGCTTTCCCTTTTTTCTAAAAGATGAGAATTAATTGAGCTTGTTCATAAGCAGAGGAAAAGTATCCAGGACGGAGGTTGGGGTTGGGAGAAAGAAGAGAAACAATTGATATAATGAGTAGGGCCTGAGGAAGCAGAAGAGGGTGGGTCCGGACAGAAGTGAAGGGATTGAATTTGGCTGGCCGAGAGATCAGAGGGAAGGGTATGTGTGGATGTACAGAAGTGTGTCTCATACGTATTTGACCCTCCAAAGTTCAGCAGGGTGGAAGGTAGTATGCACTTGACGCGCAGCAGGCCTATTGGAAATGTCAGAGTGAAGAAGGACTAAGGAAAGTTGTGGGGAGACAAGCTTCAGGGATAGGGACATTTTTTTTTTCATTACATGAGTATCCTGATGCACAAATGATAAAGTCTGATTTTGAGGCTGAGGGATGAGGGAGGTGAAGGGGCAAAGAAACAGAGGGTGAAGAAGATTGCATATGTGTGTGCATATGTTTACACATACAACAAGATTAGCAATGCATCGGAATGTTATTCCCTACAACCAATTAAGTTGAATTGGGGTTACTTCTCTTCCTGAAAAGGCATCCCTTTCTTGTTATCGGTTAGTATCAAGGCATATGAAAGGAAGCAAGTCTGGGATTAAGCAATTGATGGCACCTCCTCCTATTTCTCCTATCTACCCTCCTCCCCACTTTCAGGCTAATTTAAGTGAAATCTGTCTAGAGGGGGGTTAGATGACCTTTGCCGGTTCTCACTATCCTGTCTCCAGCTTTAGAGACCCAAGCTGAGAGATAGATAAGAAACTATTTATTAGGAGAGAGGCAGCTCATCTAGACGTGCTTCTGGAAGGCTGTATTCTCAGTGGCCCAGTACCTCCTGGTGGAGAATTGTCTAAGCAGTTGAAGACACAAATTCTGTCCTCTGGAAGCTTGACTCTTAGTGGAGAATGAAGGCAGACAAGCAGGGAAATCACCAAAAAAGTGCTTGCCAAGAGGACAAAGGCTAGTTTGAGCCCTGGATAGGGAGGGGTAAACCCCAGTGGCTTCCTAGTGAAGTATGACTTTGCCTCTGCCTCAGTTTCCCTCCTCTCCTTATTGATTCTGAGCAAGACAAGATTCACACCTAAGCCTTCAAATTCCAAGTCTAGAGTAGGGAATGAAATGTTGTTAAGGATCTACTTGGTACCAGGTTCTTTTCTATGTACTCTTGAGGTATGGAAGAGTCAGACCGACCCAAATTCAGACACTTGACCTCTCTCAATCTCAATTTTCTTATCTTTAAATTGATGACTCTGAGTGTTGCTAGGAAGATTTGATTTGTTTAGTTGCTTATCAAACACTCAAATAATGCTATGTTCACTTTATAAATGTTACCTCATTTAATCCACATAATCTGATAAGGTAAATTCTAGTATTATCTCCATTTTACAGATGGGAATACTGAGGTTTCAGAAAGTTAATGAGTTCACCGAAGGTCACATAATTAACAAGTTGCATTGCTGAGATTTGAATCCAGACTATCTGGCTTCAGTATCTGTGCTCTTAACCACCACACTATGATGCCTCCTCTATGTAATAAAATATGTGAAAGCATTTACCACAGCACTCACCACACTATGAGCATCCAGTGAATGGTGCTTCTCTCCTTCATTTTTAAAAGTTTCATTGCAACCCCACACAGCAGGTATTGTCTTTATGTTACAGACGAAGAAACTGGAGATCAGAGAAGTTTAACATGCTTAAGAATGCACTGCTAGTAAATAGAGAATCTGGGATTGTAACCCAGAAACAATTATTTCCTGGGACAATGTCATTTCCCAGCCACAATCAGAAGAGAATATGGCGGAAAGAGGGGCTTCTACCTAGTTCCCAGGAAGGGCCTGTATCTTTTACAACCATTAAACAGACTAAATAGCTGATGGCAACAGAGCCTCAGAGTCTCATCATTCTTCAGGAAAGACACCATGACTCTCAGCTGTCAGCTTTTCCTTTATGGGAGGCCCTACACAGGGACAATTCCTTACCTGTTGAACCCTCTAACCCAGGGGTCCTCAAACTTTTTAAACAGGGGGCCAGTTCACTGTCCCTAAGACCGTTGGAAGGCCGGACTATAGTTTTTAAAAAAAACTATGAACAAATTCCTATGCACACTGCACATATCTTATTTTGAAGTAAAAAAACAAAACGGGCAAAAACACCCGGCGGGCCATATAAATGTCCTCGGCGGGCCGCATGTGGTCTGCGGGCCATAGTTTGAGGACGCCTGCACACTTTTGCACATTTGGAATTCTGAGTAAGTCTTCAACATCATTGTCATCACCATCGCCATCATCATCATTGGCTTCTCAAGATGCCAGTCATAATTATTATCATCTTCCTCATAGCTACTATTTATTGAATGCTTTTCAGGTGCTGTTCTGGGTACTTAACATTTTATTATGAATAGCTCATTTAATCTTCACAATAGTGCTATGACTATTAATATTCCTGCCTTTTATGTGATAAAATAGAGGCCCAGAGAGGTTAAGTAACTAACCCAAGGGCAGATGGCCCTGAGTTAACAGCCTTCCCCGAGTTCACCTTGGGATATGTTGATCATTATAAAGATACTGATAGTTGCTATGGGAAAGCTGAGGATGTAATAGTGACATGGAACTGGACTTAAGAGCAGAACTGCTAAAATCATCTGGCCTTTCCCTGTGGAGTGAGCGCCTACCTTCAGTGTAAGAGTTGTCAACCTCTGGCACAAAGCATGTATACAATTCATCCCTGTTGTGTCAAGCATGTAAAGAGTGCTGCAGCCTGGGTGATTCCCAGATTGGAAGGCCTAGGTTCTAATTGTGGCTTTGCTCTTATCTTGCTATGTGATATTGGGCAAGTCAGTTCCTCTCTCTGAGCCTCATCTATAAAATGTGGATGATAATACATGCTCTACTAATGGTATAGCATTATTAATGTAAGCATCAAATGGGGATGTTGAAGAAGGTGCATTGAATATGAATCATTTTACCCATATAAAGAATACTTTTCTTAATCTTTGGACTTTCTCTCCTCCTCCTCTCTCTCCCCAATACCCCTCATCTTGTTCTTTTATTTTATTTTTGTTCCTTCTCTTCCTTTCTTTATTCTGCCTTAACTGGGTCTTGGGGTTACCTGCAGCACTGCACTTAAGCAAAAGGAACACAGACTTTAGAGGCAGACAGACCTGGGTCTGCCCTGGCTTTTCCACTTTTTGGTTGTTAGGCAATTTCTTTACCCTTTTTGAGCCTTGGTTTTAGCATCTGTAAAAGTGGACACATTATAATATCTTCTTTGAAATGTTGTTGGCAGAAAATGTGATAAGAGTTTCTGTAAATATGGCTGGAAACAATTGCTCCCATCTCTGACATGCATGCAGCTCCTCCCATCAAAAGATGGAGTCTATTTCCCAACTCTTAAATATGAACTAGCCCTGTGGCTTGCTTTGATCAATAGAGTGCAGCAGCAGTGTTGGTATATGACTGCTAGTTTTGGTTTTCACCTTCTTGGGTGCCAGTTGCCAGGTAAAAAATCTGATCATTCTACTGGAAAGAGAGGCCAAATGGAGAAAGAGAGGACCTGGAGGATAAAACACTACAAAGGGAGGTACTGGGCGCCCAGCCTGCAGCTGTTCCAGCCACCCCAGCTGAGTGTGCAGCCATCTTGGATTCTCCAGTTCCAGCCAAGCTACCTGAGGCAGTATCACATGGAACACAAATGAGCCATTCCCAGTGAGTCCGGCTCAAACTGCAGAATCATGAGCAAATAAATGGTGATTTTTAAGCCACCATATTTTGGGGTGTTTGTTTCACAGCAATAAATGAACCAGAAAGACTAAATGAGATAGTAGTGCCCCATCAAGTGGCTGGTAGGTGTAGGTGCTCAACACACAATTATTACCTTCCCATTCAGAAGATTCCCTGGGAATTGACTTGCCTGGCCAGTGGTGCTCAGAGTTCAAGACCTGTTCCCTTCACTACAGCAGAATTGACAGACCTGACCTCCACTGTGCCAAGGAGGCAGAGCAATGACTATACCTCCTATACTTCACAGGGACCCACTGAGGCTAAGGTTAAGGTATACTCCTAGTTGCACAGATGAGTGCCCTCCCTTTGTCTAGGGCGAGTCTGAGCCACCTCAAAAACAGGCTTGTAGCTGTACAACACCTGGGTTGATAGAGTGATGTCAGGTAAGATGAATTTTCTTTTGACTGGTCATCTAATCTACTTGAACCCAGAGACACAGGAAAGATGAGGAACATTTATTAAGTGCTCACTGTGTACTCGGCATTGCTCAACAACCCCATGAAATAGGTGCTATTATTTTCTTCATTTTCTGGATGAGAACACTGAGGCATAAAAAGGTATTATTCAGCTGTTAAGTTCCCTGAGAAGGACTGAGACAGATCAGTGTATAGGGTATTACTTAGGGAGCCCTTGGGATCAATACTAGGGAAGGGGAAGGGGGAAGAAAAGGGGGCAGGATTAGACAGAGGGAAATGTTGACCTGTAATGCAGTCTTAATGGCAACCTCAGCTCACTCTGTCACCCTACAGGGACCCCTGAAGCTGGGATTCTCCTTCAAAGTTTTCCCTATTATATCCCTATAGGGAACCAGGCCTTTATATCTCTGTATCAGTCACTGGAAACCTAGGTCCTGATTTCAGGTCCAGAGTTATTTCAACCACTCCCATCATCAAGCCATTCTAAAAGGGAAAAAGGTTTTAAGAAAATAAGTGATCATAGAAAAGAAGTAGAAAAAAAATGGGCTCTGGAATTGGACAGATATGGCTTAAAATCCTTAAATTTCCTCTTACTAGCTGTTTATCTGTGGACAAGCTATTTAACTTTACTGAGGTTCAGTTTCCTTTTCTTAGAAACTGATAAGAATACTTAGCTTGTAAGGTTGTTTTGTAGATCAAATATAATCATTTATATAAAGCAACTTGCACAGGGACCTGGCCTAGAGTAGCTGCTGAATAAAGGGAAGTTATTATGATAATTGGGTAAATTAATGTGTCTTGGTGTCTGGCTTCATTTGTAAGGTGGAGTGGATAAGAGTGAAGAAGAGCTACCCAGAAGGGCAAATGGCATTACATCTTTTGTACTATCCAGTACACAGAAGGCACTCAGTCAGAATTTACTCCAATGAACAAATGTTTATTTAAAAGGATTTATACAGACATAACACTCTTACTTTCAAAGAGCAGAGGAACCTTTTATATTATGAACACACAAACACTGTGGCCATGTAAAACTACAGTTAAGGAAGGAAGAAAAATATCCCCCTTCCCCAGCCAAGGATTAAGACCTGAGGCTAAAATTTTTTCATTTAGCCAGCCTCCATCTTCACCCCTTAAGTTCAAGAATGACTTTGGTGGAGAGGAGAGCTGTGGAGCATAGGGAGCCTGATGACTTTTCTTTTGGGAAGGGAGACCACCTGAACAATCTACAGGACAGGGGTGGCCAGTGGCTGTCCTGAGCTGAGGTTGCCTTACAGAAGAGGGCAGACCCAAGAGAGGGACGGATGAATGGAGAAAAAGTCCCACCTCCCTGCATTTGTAAAGAGATTGGCACTTACTTGAATCTAAATCCACTCCTCCCTGTCACCATTGAGCCAGAGTAATGGTTTGGAACAAAAGCCAACACAGATATCATCCTGGGGCCTCTTTCAGCCCAAGGCAGCCCCTAAGGCAGAACCCTCAGGCCAAGTAACTTAGGCAGTAAGTTGGGCAGGACTTGCTGAGTGGGTCTGGCTCCCTGATTTTACTGTGGGGAACTTCTACTACTGAATTGCAAATACTAGAGGTAGGGGGGAAAGGCCCACGGATCTCAGGATCCCCAGACACACAGCCTTGTACCTAAGAATTTCAGTATTTCTGGGATACTGAGGTGGGGGAGCTAAAGCATAACAGTGAAGCCCCTGAATGAATATAAAAAGGAGGACTTGTCCAAGCTACTGCTGGGCCTTAAAGATTAGATGAAATTGGGAGTTGGGGAGATAAAAGCACCCAGCCTATTGGCAAGTCCAGCAAGAAGATTGCTGTCCCTTCAGAGCCTAAGGCAAAAGTACAGGAAGGGGAAACACTGGATCCTTTACCTGAAATAAGATGTGAGCATCCCCCACCCCTCAGACCCTACAGCTCCTTAGGCCTCAGGCACATGAGACAGAGAATCACATCTGGGCCTTTTGCCCTTCCCTTAGCTCTAAACAAGGGCAGCAGGTGAAATGTAGATGGGAGAGAAGGGATCATCAGACACACTGTCATTAGCACCTGAACCACATCTCTTCCTAAACTAGAAATTCCAAGAGCAGAAAGAAATAAGAGCAAAGTGAGAGAGGGGTTGTGCTTCCATTACATTAAATAGGAGACTTGGTGGGGTGGAGAAGGGTTGTTTCACATCAGGACATCAATCACTCTGGTCAAGGTTGGGAGGTGGGAGGTTTATGATCAGCAGAGCTTCATGTGCTCTCCCTCTCTTCATTCATCCTGCTTCCGTTTTGGCTTTTTGGGGTTCCGGGACCGACTCTTGGCTTTACACAGAGGGCATATAGGTGCGTTCCGATGAATTTGCTGGTGACATGACAAGCAGGCCTGGTTGGGGGCACAGAACAAAGTCAGCAGTCAGATTCTTCTAGGCTCAGACTTCTGATCCCCAGGGGCCCAGAAAGCAACTGTGGTTTCCCATCAGGAGAGAGCAGTAATCAGTGAGTAAGACTCAAGCAGAGATATCAGTGCTCTTGGAGGCCATAGAAGATGTGAGTGAAGGATATAACCCAGTTAGAGAGGAGTATTGAGAAAAAGTATCCAAAACTTGAAAATAAAATGAGAACTACATATTCACTCAGCATTTTACTGGAGCATTGTCTAGCAGGCCCACCCAAGGATTATTTAATTTTCTAAGCAAACTTTTTATGTAAAGGCCAAGATAGTAAATATTTTAGACTTTTCAAGTCATATGGTCTTTGTTGCAACTACTCAGCTCTGTTTTACATGAAAGAAGCAATAGACAACAGAATGTGTCCCAATAAAAATTTAACAAAAACAGGGAACAGGTAAGATTTGGCCTGAAAGCTGTAGTTTGCTGACTCTTGAATGTTCCTTTGTTTGACTATTTACTGACTGATCAGAGCCAGACTCTGTGATGTTACACTGATAAGCTACAAATGTTTTTTGGTTTTTTTTTTGCCCTGTAGAGATGCAAATGATTTCTGTTCAGAAGAAAAGGTAACTACAAAGGTCACAGTTTTATTGTCATGTAGGATATAAACCAGTTCCGTATCTAACTTTGCAAATTTATTTCAGCTTTCTTCTCCTTTGCTGACTATATAAATGTCTGTTCCTCAAATGCTCTTGGAACCAGCTTTGTAATCTGCTGGCACCCTCATTTATGATACATGCTCACTACCTGTTTGTGTAAGAGTCATGTTTCTAACTTTTAGAATTATACTTTAGCAGGGCCTGCAAATCTCCCTGCATTCTAACCCCTATGGGGAATGTGGGGCAACAAAAACAGTGGGTCCAACACAGCACACACATGCTACCCTTTCTCTATGTCCCAAGCAAAGGCTGTTTAAGGAAGGCCCAAAATAAATAAGCCAAATCCCAGCCTTCCATGAGCCTTCCATGGCAGGATACTTTGCTTCTTCTACAGCCGCTATCCAGCTCACTCACCTTCATAGGCGGGGGCTGCTGCCTGAAGGTGGCCGTCTGTCGAGTGTCCTGCTTCCTAGCCACTTGGAGTTGTTGGGCAGCAGCAGCTGCAGCGGCCAGGGACTCAGGGATGGGGGGTTCCTGAGGCTCCGTCTGCCACTCAGCTTTCTGTTTCTCAAAGTAACTTTGGAAATGAGAGACATTGGATGAATCATTCTAAAATTCACCTCTTAAAGACTCCCTGCCACAGAACCAAGAGTTGGGCTGTGGCTAACTAGAAAGTTTCTGTACCCTCTCCAGCACAAGGGTCTTCTCCCTGGGTACCCAGCCCATTGTCTACTGGGAAGGGTAATCTTCCTGCTCCTTGGCTCTGATAGACTCAGAAGATCAAGAAATCTTCGGGGTAGCAAGGTCCTTAAAGGACACTGAGTTCTATCCTCCATTCTGTGATCCTTTGAGTATTCCTATTAAGTGCCTTCAGGCCTCTGTTGACATACTTCTAGGAATAGGAAGCTCCCCACTTCCACAGGCAACCTGTTCTACCTTTAGGAAACACTTTCTTCTACTGGGCCGAACTCTGTCTCTCTACAAGGTGAGCCTAGTTCTTAACCTGGATCTTGAGATGAAGTTCTAGGCTAGCCTCAGCAGACCATGAAAGCTCAGCCTTTTGTGTTTTTAATGGTTTCTGGATACCCCTTCTAGATCTTGACTTGGGAAGTAACATCTGAGGAGTCATAGACATAGTCTTATATTGTCAAAATCACACAGAGAATTTTAAAAGCCATCTAGTAATTGTAGTGTAATCAACCTTCTTCTGTTGTAACAGCCCAGAACAGAGATTTTCCAAAAGGTCATGCAATTAATCAGCCATTGAAAGGCCTGGGACTAGGACTAGGTACCTTGACTTTCAGGCCAGGTTTTGTGTACGTGCCTGTGTGCGTGGCGGGTGGGGGGCTATGTTGAGGGGACAGGGAGCAGGCAGCTTACTCCAATGAAAGTTTCTCCTCCTCTTCACACAAGTCAGGAAGTCTCTGCAGGCCCAGAGTCATGCGCAGGGCATCCACATGTTCCTTCAGCGGCTTATACTCATCATGCAGCCGCCGGGTAGACTCTAGTAGCTTGTTTAGGTCATTTTCAGACTGTTTGATAGTGTTTTCCATCTAGAACATAGAGTGGGGCAGGCACAAAGAAAACACCCCAAGTTTCTTAGAGAGGGCTCTATAGCTGAGTGGATAATAGCACAGGCTCCAGAGCCTGTTCAATCTATGTTCAGGTCCTCAATCTGCCATGTCTTCTCTATGTAACTCAGATCAAGCCTCAGTTTCTTTATCTGATAGTAATAGTGCCTATCTCAAGCAATCTTGGTGCAGATTCAATAATTGAATTCATATAGAATACTCAGTACAGGGGCTAACAGAGTAAAGGCTCAATAAATGGAAGTTATTGTTCAAATATAGCATCTTAGAGCTGGAATGTTTTTAGACTTGATTTAGTCCATCCTACCACCATTGTACAGGTCAGAAAATATCTTCCTCATTTCATTGGCCTTGTACCCTTGGTTAACTGTCAGCAACACTATCAATTCTTCATGAGTCCTAGAATTCTGTGATCGCTAACACAGAAAATCCCAAGTGTCTACTGTCTAAACCTCATTTATATTTCCTTTAAGATCCTAGACCTGACAACATCAGGAAATGAGTATTGCCATAGAAATGAGTTTCCCAAGAATGTAAACTTAGCTCCTTCAAAAGTAAATTAAAAAAAAAATTCTCGCCGGGCACGGTGGCTCACGCCTGTAATCCTAGCACTCTGGGAGGCCAAGGCGGGTGGATAGCTCAAGGTCAGGAGTTCGAAACCAGCCTGACCAAGAGCGAGACCCCATCTCTAAAAAAAAAAAAAAAAAATTCTCTAGGAGTGCAAAAGGCTCATTAAAAAAAAAGAAAAGAAAAAATACTTCTCATTGTCATAGGCTCTAAGGGTTGGAAAGGACCTCACAGATCAGCACCTACAACCTCCTTCCTGGTGAATAAATCATCAATATAGCAACCCAGACAGGTAACCATTCAGACTCTGCTTGAATAATTCCAAAAAAGGAGAGCTTATCACCTCAGCAATTAGTTCATTTCCCACATTACAAGAGTTTCCAAAGGAGAGACTAACAAGGAAGGCTTGCTTTGGTAGGTAGGCAGAGATGATTTTGTTTGGTCTGGTTAGAAGCTCTGGAGCACTTTAAGCTACACCCCAGAGGCAGCTGCCTGCTCTGCTTTTCCTCAAGGCTAGCTATTAACTCCCAGACTCCCAGAATGAGAACACATCAGAGCTGAAAGTGCCCTTAGAGGTTATTGAGTCCCTCTCATAATACAAAGAGGGAAAATGAGGTAAAGAGAGAAGGGACTTATCCAGTGATATACAGTCAGTCAGTGACAGAAGTAGGGCTGGATCTCAGAACTCCTGGATTCTCCCACTCCACCACAGCCTACAATGATGCCTGATACCCCAGATTGGCTACAGCCACATCTCAAGGAAAGGCCATACCACTCACTACTGCCTCTTTCTCAAGGGGCTTAGAGGTAGATTCCAGTTAGCCACATACCACATTGATGTCAGCATGGATCAGTCGGAGCTCCTCCACATGGGCCATCTTCTCCTGTAGCAGGAGGTCCATCTCTTGCTTATATTCCTTCAGGTGCCTCTCCTCTGACTCAAGTGCCTCAAACTCAGCCTTCAAGCGGGCCTTTATCTTCTCCATCTGTAGGGTCTTGTTCCTGCAATTCCCAAAAAGCATGAAAGAGGCCATCAGAAGAAGGGAGAAAAATGGAAACAGAGTAAAGAGTTAAGCCCTGAGACAAGAATTTCTTTCTAAGCCATCTTTTCAAGCCTGTTCCTCTCCAGGCAGGGCCAACCAGAAGCCATCCCCAGAAACGTTAGGAGCAGTTTTCTTCTAAGATAAAAAAGTTGCTGTGTCTCAAATGGGGTTAATATTGTTTCCTTATTGGATAGTTTCACATCTTGGACACGTTTTAGCTATGAGATTGATTCAAGGGAGAGTAGTATTGACATTTAGTGGACATGGGCCAGACATGCATCTCAATGCACATGGAAATCCCATACACAAAGAACTTAAACCCAAGAAGCCAACAGTGAACTCTTGAGAAACTCTAGAGAAGCACTGTACAATAAACTTTTTGTAATGATGGAAATGTTTTATGTCTGTGCTTTTCAATACTGTACCCATTAGGCACATGTGGCTATTGAACACTTGAAATGTGTCTAGTACAATTGAAAAACTGAATTTTTAATTTTATTTAATTTTAATTAATCACACTTATTTAAACAGCCACATGTGATTAATGGCTCTCATGTTGGACAGCATAGTTCTAGATAGTCCACTCATCAGTTTCAGAAGAGGAAGGGGAAGGAAATTACTGTGGGTCATTTCTTTCTTAGAAAATCAAAAACCTGGTTTATGAAGTGATCATTCAGCAGAAGGTTGTTTAGTTTCCAAGACTGTGTGTAGAAATGAGAGTTCTTTTTAGGGTTTATTTCTACTTTTATTCCACTGTGATCTGAAAAGATACATGGTATAATTTCTATTTTTTTAAATTTTTTTGAGACATGCATTGTGTCCTAGGATACGGTCAATCTTAGAGAATGTCCCATGAGCTGATGAGAAGAACATATATTCAGTGGTTTTTGGGTAGAAGGTCCTGTAAATGTCAGTCAGGCCCATTTGTTCTAGAGTTTTGTTTAAGTCGATTATTTATTTGTTAATTTTCTGTTTGGAGGATCTGTCCTGTGCTGTCAGTAGGGTGTTAAAATCTCCGGTTATTATGGTGGTGTTGTTTATCCATTTCTTTACATCGAGTAGAGTTTGTTTTATGAATCTGGGTGCACCTAAGTTGGGTGCATACATATTTAGAATGGTTATGTCTTCTTGTTGAACTGTACCCTTCACCATTATATAGTGACCCTCATTGCCTTTTATTACTTTTGTTGATTTAAAAACTAAGTTATCTGAAATCAAAACTGCCACGACAGCCTTCTTTTGGCTTCTGTTTGCTTGAAATATTGTTGTCTACCCCTTTACCTTTAGTCTAAATGCATCCTTGCAGGTTAGATTGTTTTCTGAAGGCAGAAGATACTTAGCTTGTATTTTTTATCCATTTGGCGAGCCTATGTCCCTTGAGTGGGGAGTTAAAGCCATTCAAATTTATTGGCAGAACTGATAGGTGGGGCAGATTTCTGTTCATTCTGATGGGTTGAACTTTGTTGCTTTGTTTTCTCTCTTGAGCAATTGTGGTATCTGGCATTTGATCTTTAGCTGTTGAGTGGATTTACATTCGTGAGGGTTTATTGTGCTGATCCATGGGTAACACTGTTTTGAGTACTTCTTGGAAGGCTGGTGTGGTCTTGGTGAATTCCCTCAGTCTTTGCATATCTGAGAATGTCTCTATTTCTCCTTGGTATACAAAACTTAGTTTTGAGGAAATCAAGATGGAAATCAAAAGATTATTTCAACTAAATGACAAAGGAGACACAAGTTATCAAAATCTGTGGGACACAGCTAAAGCAGTCCTGAGAGGAAACTTTATTTCCACAAATGCCTATATCCAAAAGTCACAATGATCACAAATAGACAACCTAATGAATCGACTCAAAGAGCTGGAAAAAGAAGAACAGACTGACCTCAAATCAAGCAGAAGAAGTGAAATCATTAAGATCAAATCACAACTAAATAAAATTGAAAACAGGAAAACTATACAGAAGATTAATAAAACAAAAAGTTGGTTCTTTGAAAAAATGAACAAAATTGACACACCTTTGGCTTGACTAACAAAAAGTAAAAAAGAAAAATATCTAATATTGTTCCCTCAGGAACAATAAAGGAGAAATTACAACTGATGCAACAGAGATACAATATATAATTTATGAATACTACAAAAATCTTTATGCACACAAACTGGAAAATGTGGAGGAAATGGACAAATTCATAGCAACACACAGCTTCCCTAGGCTCAACCAGGAAGAAATAGAACTCCGGAACAGACCAATATAAAGTACTGACATACAAACAGCAATAAAAAACCTTCCTAAAAAGAAAAGTCCTGGACCAGATGGTTTCACACCTGAATTTTACCATACCTGCAAAGATCTGGTGTCTACCCTGCAGAAATTATTCCACAACATCGAGAAGGATGGAATCCTCTCCAACACATTTTATGAAGCCAACATAATCCTGATACCAAAACCAGGAAAGGATGCAACAAAAAAAAGAAAGCTACAGACCAATATCCCTTATGAGTATAGAGGCAAAAATTCTCCACAAAATTCTAGCTAATTGAATCCAGGTGCTTATCAAGAAAATAATCCATCACAACCAAGTGGGCTTCATCCGAGGGATGCAGGGATGGTGCAACATACGCAAATCTTTGAATGTAATTCACCATATACAGAAGCAAAAACAAAGACTATATGATCCTCTCAATAGATGCAAAAAAGCATTTCACAAAATTCAACACCCTTTTATGATAAGAACGCTTAAGAAAATAGGCATAGATGGGGCTTACCTAAAAATGATACAAGCCAAATGTGACAAACCCACAGCCAACATTGTACTGAATGGGGTAAAATTGAAAGCATTCCCACATAGAACTGGAACAAGGCAAGGCTGCCGACTATCTCCACTTCTATTCAACATTGCACTGGAAGTCCTTGCTATAGCAATCAGGAAAGACAGCAGAATTAAGAGTGTCCAAATGGGAGCAGAAGAGATCAAACTCACACTCTTTGCTGATGATATGATATTATACCAAGAAAACCCCAAAGATTAAACAAAGAGACTCCTTGAATTGATAAATGAATTCAGTAAAGTCTCAGGATGCAAAATCAATACACACAAATCAGAGGCATTCATATACACCAACAATAGTCAAAGTGTGAACCAAATCAAAGACTCAATTCCCTTCAAAATAGCACCAAAGAAAATAAAGTACCTGGGAATATATTTAACTAAGGAGATAAAAGACCTCTACAGGGAGAACTATGAAACACTGAAGAAGGAAATAGCAGAAGATGTAAACAGGAGAAAGACCATACCATGATCATGGGTCAGGAGAATCAACATTGTTAAAATGTCTATACTACCCAAAGTGACCTACAGAGTCAATGCAATCCCTATTAAAATATCATCATCATTTTTCACAGATATGGAAAAAAATGATTTTACCCTTCGTATGGAACCAGAGAAGACCCCATATAGCAAAAGCAATCCTAGGCAATAAAGACAAAATAGGAAGCATAAATTTGCCAGACTTCAAACTATACTACCAGGCTATAGTAATTAAAACAGCTTAGTAATGGCACAAGAACAGGGACATTGACCAGTGGAACATAACAGAGACCCCAGATATAAAACCACCCTCATATAGCCATCTAACCTTTGACAAAGCAGACAAAAACATACACTGGGGAA
>VBSM01000937.1:4389226-4416764 GCA_008086735.1 Cheirogaleus medius | reverse complement strand
GACTGCAAATTAGTGCAGCTTTTGTGGAAAAGAATTTGGAGATACCTCAAACAGCTAGAGATAGGAATACCATTCGACCCAGCAATAGCACTATTAGGCATCTACCCAAAAGATCATAAGACATTCTACAATAAAAACATCTGCACCTGAATGCTTATGGCAGCACAATTCACTATTGCAAGGACGTGGAAACAACCCAAGTGTCCGTCAATTCATGAGTGGATTATTAAAATTTGGTATATGTTTACAATGGAATATTACTCAATTCTAAAAAATGACAGCGAGCTAGCACCACTTATATTATCCTGGATTGAGCTTAAGCCCATTATCCAAAGTGAGGTGACACAAGATCAGAATAATAGGTTCCACATATACTCGCCATCAAATTGATACTGACTGATTAACACTATGGTGCTCAAAGGGTGATGGTATTCACCCTGGATTTGGGGGTTGAAGGGGTAGTCCTACATCTTAGGGATGTGGTGAACATTGTGGAGGGGAAGGGAATACCTCTAACCCTTGCTAGGGAAAGGCAAAGATATAAAATGTAACCAAAATGTTAAGAAAAAAAGAAAAACAAACATTTGTTGGGTGTGGGGCAGGTGGGAGGAGGGGAAGGGGATGGGTATTTATATACATAGTGAGTGTAATGTGCACCGTCTGGGGGATGGACACACTTGAAGCTCTGACTTGAGGGGGGAGGGGAGACAAGGGCAATGTATGTAACCTTAACGTTTGTACCCCCATAATATGCTGAAATAAAAAATATATGGAAATTAAACATATGCTTTTGAACAATCAATGAGTTAATGAAGAAATCAAGAGGAAAATTAGAAAATATCTTGAGGGAAATGAAATTGAAAACAGAACATGCTCACACTTATGAGATACAGAAAAAGTAGTACTAAGGGGGGAAGTTTACAGCAGTAAATGTCAACACTAAAAAAGAAAACAGATACCAAATAAACAGCCTAAATTTACATCTCAAGGAATTAGAAAAAGAAGAACAAAGTAAGTTCAAAGTTATCAAAGAGAAGGAAATAATGAAAAATAATGCAAAAATAAGCCAAACAGAGAATAGGAAAATAATATTTTTTAAAATATATGAAAGTAAGAGTTGGCTTTTTTGAACAAAATACAGAAAATTAACAAACCTTTAGCTAAACTAAGAAAAAAGAGAAAAGACTCAACTAACTGAAATCAGAAATTAAGGAGGATATAACAACTGATGCTAAAGAAATAAAAGGGATCATAAGATAGTACTATGAACATTTATATAGTAACTAAATAACATAACAAATGGATAAATTCCTAGAAACACCTAACCTACTAAATGTAATCATCAAAAAAACAAAAAATCTTCCTCTGGGGGCAAGATAGTGGATGAGAAAAACCGCCAACCAGAGTGTCTCTGCAAGAAAGATAGATTTTTAGAAGAAAGTGAAAAAAAAAATAAACAGGCAGACAAACATAGATAGGATAAGGGTCAGAAGGACAGCTGCCTGAAACTATAGGAAACTCCATGGGAAGAAATTGCGGAGGAGAACTGGAAGGAGAAAGGGCCCCAAGAAGCTTGGAGACCAGCGACAAGAGTATGTGGAGCAGTTAAATTTCCCCTCCCTTGCATCTTGGACTGCTGGTGGGCTCCTGAACGGTTAGAGAGACCTGCTAACACCAGTCTAGAGATGGCTGCTGAAAGTGAGCATTCAGCCTCTTGTTGACAGGGCACCAGGCTCCCAGGTTCGTTGGGGCACCTCCCACAATGCAGACCTCACCCAATCGACAGGTGCCTTATAGCTTCATTCTCCCCTTCCCCTTCCTTCCCCATGGCTGCTGAGAGAGACAATTTAGCCACCACCCAGAGGCATCTGCAGGGCATGGGACCTTTCCATTTGGGGCCTTAATGCAAACTAAGGGGTACTCATTCTGTGAGCTCCCTACCCAACAGCCCTCCCAGGTGCTGCTTGCCTAGTGACTTCAGCAGAGAGGGGCAAATCCCAAGACAGAGAGATATTGATCCAGCTTGGGCACCCCATGAGTAACTTGAGACCAGCACTCCTCTCGCTGGCAGGGTCAGGGTTTGATGTCCCGGCCCGGGGGACAGGCCTGCAGACCAGATCCTGTACACCCAGGTCTCTATCACATTGCCCGGGGGCACAAAAGGGATATTTGTGAACTACTCTACTGAGGTGTGGGTGCCTTCAGTTGCAGATCATTGTGCTTGAGGGGCAATCCTCCTTCCATGGGAGGCAGAGCTCCCAGCTCAGGCTGCGATCATGGGGAGCAAACCTCCTGGCCTGGATCACAGCCAGGGGAGATCCACTGGCTTGAGGTCCTGCCTGCTGGAAGAGGCCCGGGAAAAACCGAGGAATAGGTGAGGGTGGAAAGGAGCAAGGCATAGTCCAGACTGCAGGTCTCAGACAGACCCACTCCCACACACAGACATTCTGGCTGAGTGGGGCCACTTCAACCCCTCCCTAGCATCTTTGCCCAGAAGCATAGAGCAGACCTTTGAAACATGCTAACAGCATTTGTGGAGGCTGAGGGAAGGCCCACCCAACCCAGCTCCACTCAGCCTCACTCCCTCACCTTCCCCAGCCGAGGTAGAGAATAAGGACAAATCTAGAAGTCCCAGGGCCCCACCCACCACCTGCAGCACTAGAGTGCCTCTTCAGAGGAACAAGACCTGGTTATAGGACACAAAAACAACACTGTAGCCTGCTCCTCCCAACAAATGTCACCTACTGACAGGGAGGTCAATTTGCACACAATTTTACTTCATCTACTGACTTATCATACAGGATGTGGTTGAATCTCACCCACAAACACCACCTACTGGCTCAGAGACTAAACAGGGAGTGTCATTATCCAAATGAAAATCTAAAGATAAGAAGCAACAACTGATCCAGATGGGAAGGAATCAGTGAAAGGACTCTGGAAGTATAAAGAATCAACTGGAAAGCAAATCCCCAAAGGGAAACACCAACTCTCTAGCAATGGACAGCAACCAAATTCAGAACACCAAAATGAAAGAGGAAGTTCAAACATGGATTATAATAAAACTCAATAATATGCAAGAAAACATGGATAACCAACACAAAGAAACCACACGCACAAAAAAAATCCAGGACTTTGAAGTAAAATTCACTAAACAAATTGAAATATTAAAGAAAAATGAAACTGAACTCCTGGAAGTGAAGAATTTATTCAAGAAATTATAAAACACAGTGGAAAGCCTCAAGAACAGGGTACATCAAACAGAAGAAAGAATCTCAGGGATTGAAGATAACACCTTTCAATTAAATAAGTAAGTCACAGAGACAGATAAGAGAAATAAGAGAAAAGAGCAAAGCATATAAGAAATGTGGATTATGTGAAGAGGCCTAACATGACAATCATAGAAATCCTTGAAGGTGAGGAAGAAAATACACAAGTGTTGCATAAGCTATTTGAGGATATAATGGAGGAATATATCCCAGGCCTTGCTAAAAATATAGATATCCAGCTACAAGAAGCTTCAAGGACTCCTGGGAGATTCATTGCAAATAGGAAGACACCATGACACACAGTCATCGGACTGAACAAATAACCACCAAAGAGGTGCTCCTATGAGCTGTAAGGTGAAAGAAGCAGATAACCTACAAATGAAAATCCATCAGAATAACAGCAGACTTCTCAACTGAGACTTTACAAGCAAGAAGAGATGAGGGCCCCGTTCTCACTCTTCTCAAACAGAATAATGCCCAGCCTAGAAGACTGTACTCTGCAAAACTAAGTTTTGTATATGAAGGAGAAATAAAGACCTTCTCTAACAAGGAAAGATGAAAGGAATTCATCAAGACAAGACCTGCCCTCCAAAAGTACTCAAAACAGTGTGACACATGGATCAGCACAGTAAACACTCACCAAAGTAAAATCATCCCAAAGCTGAAGGTCAAAGGCCAGATACTATAAAGGCTCATGAGAGAAAACAAAGCAACAAAGTTCAACTCAACAGGATGAACAGAAATCTTCCCCACTTATTGATTCTCTTAATAAATGTGAATGGCTTTAACTGTGCACGAAAGACATATAGGCTGGCCGAATGGGTAAATATACACAAGACAATTATCTGCTGCCTTCAGGAAACACATCTAACCCACAACAATGCATTCAACCTCAAGGTGAAAGGATAGAAAACAATATTTCAAGCAAACAGAAACCAAAAGAAAGTTGGCGTAACAGTTCTGATTTCAGATGGCTTAGCCTTCAAATCAACAACAGTAATGAAAGACAAAGATGGTCACTATATAATGGTGAAGGGTACAATTCAACAAGAAGACAAAGCAATTCTAAATATTTATGCACCTAACTCAGGTGCACCCAGATTCATGAAGTAAATCCTACTTGATCTAAACAAAATGATAAACAGCAACACTATAATAGCCAGGGAATTCAACAACCCTCTGACAGAGCAGAACAGATCCTCCAAACAGAAAATAAGTAAAGAAGCAATGTACTTACACAGAACTCTAGAACAAATGGACATGACTGACATTTACAGAACATTCCAACAAAAAGCCACTGATGATACGTTTTTCTCATCAGCTCATGTGACATTCTCTAAGATTGATCATATCCTAGGCCATGGAGCATGTCTCAACAAAGGTAAAAAAAAAAAAAGAAAGAAAGAAATTATACAATGAACCTTCTCAGACCCCAGTGGAATAAATTTAGAAGTCAACTCCAACAGAAACTCTCATTTCTACACAAAGTCATGGAAAGTAAGCACCTTCTGCTGAATGATTATTGTGTTAAGGAGGAAATCAAGATGGAAATCAAAAAGAGTCTTTAAACTAAATAGCAAAGGAGACACAAGATATCAAAATCTGTGGGACACAGGTAAAGCAGTCCTGAGAGGAAAATTTATATCCATAAATGCCTACATCCAAAAGACAGAAAGATCACAAATAAACAATCTAATCTAATCAATCATTTCAAAGAACTGGAAAAGGATGAACAAACTGATTCAAAATCCAGCAGAAAAAAGAAATAACAAAGATTGGAGCAGAACTAACTGAAGTTGATAATAAAAAACTATACAGAAGATTAATAAAATAAAAATTGGTTCTTTGAAAAAATAAACAAAATTAACACACTTCTTGCTGAATTAAGGAGAATCAGAAAAGAAAGGACTCTAGTAAGCTCCATCAGGAATGAAAAAGTAGAAATTCCAACTGATGCCACAGAAATACAAAACATGATCTATGAATACTATAAAAACCTCCATGAACATAAACTTGAAAATGTGGAGGAAATGGACAAATTCTTAGAAACACACAGCCTCCCTGGGCTCAATCAGGAAGAAATAGAATTCCTAAATAGAACGATATCAAGTACTGAAATTGAGGTAGCAATAAAACATCTTCCTGAAAAGAAAAGTCCTGGACCAGTTGGTTTCACACCCAAATTTTACCAGACCTACAATGGAGAACTGGTACCTACACTGCGGAAATTATTCCACAACACCAAGAAGGAAGGAATCCTCCCCAACACATTTTATGAAGCCAAAATCACCCTGATACCAAAACCAGGAAAGGACGTAACAAAAAAACGAAAACTATATACCAAAATCCATTATGAATATAGACGCAGAAATCTCAACAAAATCCTAGCAAATGGAATTCAGGTGCTTATCAAAAAAAAATAATCCATCATGACCAAGTGGGCTTCATCCCAGAGATGTAGGGATGGTTCAACACACACATGTCTCTTAATGTAATTCACCACATAAATAGAAGCAAAAACAAAGACAATATGATCCTCTCAATAGAATCAGAAAAAGCATTTGACAAAATTCAATACCCATTTTATGATAGAAACACTTAACAAAATAGGCATAGACGAGACTTACATCAAAATGATACAAGCCATATATGAAAAGCCCACAGCCAACATCATACTGAAGGCAGACAAATTGAATGTATTCCCCCTTAGACTGGAACCAGACAAGGTTGCCCTCTATCACTGCTTCTATTCAACTTAGTACTGGAAGTCTTAGTCTGAGCAATAAGACAAGAGAAGGCAATCGAGGGCATTGAATTGGAGGCAGAAGAGGTCAAACTATTGCTCTTTTCTGACCATATGATCTTATATCTAGAAAACCTCAAAGATCCTGCCAACAAACCACTGGAATTGATAAACAAATTGAGAAAAGTCTCAGGTTACAACATCAATGTACAGAAAACAGTAGCATTCCTATACACCAACAACAAACTGAGAACCAAATAAAAGACTCAATACCCTTCACAATAGCAACAAAGAAAATAAAATGCCTAGGAATATATTTAACTAATGGGGTAAAAGAACTCTACAGGGAGTACTACAAAACACAGAGGGAGGAAGTAGCAGAGGATGTAAACATGCGGAAAACCATACCATGCTCATGGGTCGGCAGAATCAACATTGTTAAAATGTCTATACTATCCAAAGTGATCTACAGTGTCAATGCAATCCCCATTAAAATACCAACATCAATTTTCACAGATCTAGAAAAAACAATTCTATGTTTCGTATGGAACCAGGTAAGACCCCATATAGCAAAAGCAATCTTAAGGAAAAATAACAAATTGGGTGGCATCAGTTTACTAGACTTTAAGCTATACTACAAGTCTATAGTAACTAAAACAGCATGGTATTGGCACAAGAACAGAGACATAGACCAATGGAACAGAACTGGGAACCTAGATATAAAATCTTCACATAGCCATCTAACCTTTGACAAAGCAGACAGAAACATACACTAGGGAAAATAATCCCTGTTCAGCAAATGTTTATGGGAAAATTGGATAGCCATATGTAGAAGACTGAAACAGGATCTGCACATTACACCCCTGATAAAAATCAACTCACGGTGGATAACGGACTTAAATCTAAGGCATGAAACCATAAGATTTCTAGAAGAAAATTCTGGAAAAACTCTTATAGACATTGGCCTATGCAAAGAATTTATGAAGATGACCCCAAATGGAATCACAGCAATAACAAAAAATAAATAAATGGGACCTGATCCAATTAAAAGGCTTCTGCACAGCCAAGGAAGCTATCACGAGAGCAAACACACAACCTACATGATGGGAGAAATTATTTGCATGTTACACATCTGATAAAGGGCTCATAAGTAGAATCTATATATAACTCAGAAAAGTTAGCAAGAAAAAAAATCAAACAACCTTATCAAAAAGTGGGCAAAGGACATGAAGAGAAATTTTTCAAAGGAAGACAGGCTCATGGCCAACAAACATGTGAAAAAATGCTGAACATCTCTAATCATCAGTGAAATGCAAATCAAAACCACAGTGAGATATCACTTATCTCCAGTGAGAATGGCCTTTATCAAAGTCTACAAACTAGAAATGTTGGTGTAGATGTGGAGAGATAAGAACACTCATAGACTGTTGGAGGGACTACAAAATACTACAACCTCTATGGAAAGCAATATGGAGATACCTTAAAGTGCTACAAATAGAACTACCAGCAATTCCATTACCGGGCATCTACCCAATGGTAAAAACGACATTCTATAAAAAAGACATCTGCACTAGAATGTTTATAGCAGCAGAATTAACAATTGCAAAGATGTGGAAACAACCCAAGTGCTCGTCAATACATGAGTGGATTAGAAAATGAGGTATATGTATACCATGGAGTTCTACTCAGCCACAAAACACAATAGTGATCTAGCACCTCTTGTATTTTCCTGGTTGGAGTTGGAGCCCATTCTTCTAAGTGAAGTATCACAAGAATGGAAAAACAAGCACCACATGTACTCACTATCAAATTGGTATTAACTGATCAACACTTAAGTGTGCATATAGTAATAACATTCAGTGGGTGTTGGGCGGATGGGGTGAGGAGGGGATGGGTATATACACACCAAATGGGTGCAGTGCCCACCATCTGGGGGATGGACATGCTTGAAGTGGTGACTTGGGTAGGGCAAAGGCAATATACATAACCTAAACATTTATACTCCCATAATATGCTGAAATAAAAAAAATTTAAAAAGAAAGAAAATATCTGAACATACTTATAACTAGTAAAGAGATTAAATCAGTAATCAAAAACCTCTGGATAAAGCAAAGCCCAGGACTAGATGGCTTCACTGGTGAATTCTAACAAAGATTTAAAGACTTAAATCAGTAATCAAAAACCTCCCAGCAAAGAAAAGCCCAGGACTAGATAGCTTTATTGGTGACTTCTAACAAACATTTAAAGACTTAATCCTGCTCCTTTCCAAACTCTTCCAATAAACTAAAGAGGAGGGGATACTTCCAAATTGATTTTATGAGACCAGAATTATGCTAATAATAGAGCCAGATGAAGATACTACAAGAAAAGAAAACTATAGGAAAATATTCTTGATTAATATACATATAAAAATTCTCAGCTGGGCAGGGTAGCTCACACCTGTCATCCTAGCACTCTGGGAGGCTGAAGTGGGAGGATCGCTTGAGGTCAGCAGTTTAAGACCAGCCTGAGCAAGAGTGAGACCCTGTCTCTACTAAAAATAGAAAAAACTTAGCCAGCAAACTAAAAGCAAAAAAATAGAAAAAATTAGCTGAGCATGGTGGTGCACACCTGTTGTCCCAGCTACTTAGGAGGCTGAGGCAGGAGGATTGCTTGAGCCCAGGAGTTTGAGGTTGCTGTGAGCTAGGCTGATGCCACAGCACTCTAGTCCAGGCTACAGAGTGAGACTCTGTCTCAAAATAAAAAAAGAAACCTTCAACAAAGGATGAACAAATTGATTTAACAACACATTAAAAGTATCATACACCATGACCAATGAGTTTTATCCCTGGGATGTGAGGATGAGTCAACATACAAAAATCAATTAATGTGATAAACCGCATTAACAGAATGAAGGATAACAGTGACATGATCATCTCAATAAATGCAGGAAAAGCTTTGACAAAATTCAACACCCTTCAATTATTAAAAAAAAACACTCATTACAACTAGGAATAGAAGGAATTTACCTTAACATAATAAAAGCCATATATGAAAAGACCACAGCTAACTTCATACTTAATGGTAAAACACTGAAAGATCAGGAACAATGCAAGGATGCCCACTATTGCCACTTCTATTTAACATAGTACTAAAAGTACTAGCCAGAGCAATTAGATAAGAAAATGAAATAAAAGGCACCTAAACTGGAAAAGAAGAGGTATTATTAATAGTATCTCTGTTTACAAGTGACATGATTTTAGATGTAGAAAAGCCAAAAACTCCACAAAAAACCTGGTTGAATTAATAAACAAATTTAATAAAGTTAAAGGATACAAAATTAACGTACAGGAGGCCAAGGCGGGCAGATCGCTCAAGGTCAGGAGTTCGAAACCAGCCTGAGCAAGAGTGAGACCCTGTCTCTATTAAAAATAGAAAGAAATTAATTGGCCAACTAAAAATATATATATATAAAAAATTAGCTGGGCATGATGGCACACACCTGTAGTCCCAGCTACTCGGGAGGCTGAGGCAGGAGGATTGCTTGAGCCCAGGAGTGTGACGTTGCTATGAGCTAGGCTGATGCCACGGCACTCTAACCCAGGCAACAGAGTGAGACTCTGTCTCAAAACAAAAAAAATTAACATACATAACCAGGTGTGTTTCTATACACTAAAAACAAATTATCTGAAGAGGAAATTCAAAAACAATCCACTTACAATAACCTCCCCCAAAATAAAATACTTAGGAATAAACTTAACTATAACAAATTGATTAAATAAATTAAAGATGTAAACAAATGGAAAAACATCCTGTTTTAATGGACTGGAAGACTTTACTACTGAAAACAATCTATAGATTCAATACAATCTTTATAAAAATCCCAATGGCATTTTTTACAGAAATAGAAAAAACATTCTAAAATTCAGTTTACTACAAAAAACACCAAATAGCCAGAACAATCTTGAGAAAGAACAAAGCTACAGGCACCACAGTCCATGATTTCATAATATATTATCAAAGATACAGTAATTAAAATAGTATTGTACTGGCATAAAAAAGACATATAGATTATGGAAAAAAATAGAGAGCCCAGAAATAAATATACCCATATATAGTCAAGTTATCTTCAACAAAGGTGACAAGAATACACAATACAAGAAAGGATAACTCTTCATTAAATGCTGTGAGAAAAACTGTATATCCACATGCAAATCAATAAAATTGGACCGTTACATTACACCATACACAGAAAGCAGCTCAAAATGTATTAAAGACTTAACATAAGACCTGAAACTATAAAACTTCTAGAAGAAAACACAGAAGAAAGCTGTATGAGTTTGGTCTTGACAATAATTTAATGGATATGACATCAAAAGCACAGGTAACAAAAAGCAAAAATGGACAAGTGGAATTACATCAAACTAAACTGTCTCTACACAGCAAAGGAAACAACAACATAAAATGGCAACATCCATAAAGGGTGAAATATTTGCAAACCATATATCTGATAAGAGGTTAATTTACGAAATATACTGAATAGAAAAAAAGTAATGACACAACATAAAAATAGGCAAAAAGTTAAATAAACATTTATCCAAAGAACATAAAGATGGCCAACAGGTATAATGTTGCTTATCATCATGGAAATACAAATCAAAACTGCAATGAGATATTACCTCACACCTGTTATAGTAGCTATTATCAAAACAAACAAACAAAAAACAAATCAACTGTTGGCAAAAATGACAGGAAATTGGAACCCTTATGTATTGTTGGTGGCAATGCAAAATGCTGCAGCCACTTAGGAAAACAGTATGAATATTTCTCAAAAAATAAAAATACAAATACCATATGATCCTGCAATCCCACTTCTGGATATTTATCCAAAAGAATTGAAATTAGGATCTCAATGACATATCTGCACTCCCATGTTCATTGCAGCATTATTCACAATATTCAAGATATGGTAACAACATAATTGTCCACTAACAGATGAATGTGTAAAGAAAATGCAGCATCTTCATACTGTGGAATATTATTCACCATTAAAAAAGAAAGAAATTCTACAATATGTGACAACGTGGATAAACCTCAAGGAAATAATTCTAAGTGAAATAAGCCAGTTACAGAAGGACAAATACTGCATGATTACACTTATGTGAGGTGCAATAGTCAAATTCATAGAAGCAGAGAGTAGAATGGTGGCTGTCAAGAGTTGGGATAGGGGGAAATGTGTTGCTGCTTATTCACTGTGTATAAAGGTTCAGTTATGCAAGATGAATGGCTTCAAGAGATCTGCTGTACAACATTGTGCCTCTAGTTAATAATACTGTATTATAAATATAAAAATTTGTTCAGAGGGTAGATCTCAAGTTACATTTTCTAACCAGAGTGAAATAAAATAAAACAAAAAATAAAGGTAACTGGAGACCAAGAAGAAGGGGGAAAAGAAAACACTTTAAGAATGAATGACCAAATAAGTTTCAAATTTGATAAAATCTATACATCCACTGATCGACTAAATTCATCAAACTGCAAGCACAGGAAGCATGAAGAAAACCACACCAACTTACATCCTAATCAAATTGTTCAAAGCAATGATAAAAAGAATATCTTATAGCAGCCAGAGAAAAAAAGACACATTACATACAGAGAAACAATAATGGAAGTAAGATGACAGGAGTGTGTCATTTTTAAAGTACTAACAAAAATCCCTGAAAGTATAAAATTATTTACCGAGTGAAAATAACTTTGAAAAACAAAAGTAAAATAACTTTTTCAGACACAGAAAAGCAAAAATGTTGTATCACCAGCACACTGGCACTACAAAAAATGTTAAAGAAAGTCCTTGAAGAAAAAAGAAAATGAAAGCAAAGGGAAACATGTATTGAGACAAAGGAATAAAGCTCACCAAAATGGCAATTATTAATACACAAAAAAATGATTACTCTTTTTCTCATTGTATAAATTACTTAAAAAGATAACCAACGTTTAAAACAAAAAGCACAATAATGTAATAGCATACAGGCCAGAAAGAGAGAAATAAAAATATAATGTTGCAAGTTTCTTACACTATATCTGCAATAGTATGAGCTGTAGATTGTGATTATTTAAGATGTATTTTATAAACCCTAAAGCAACCACTAAAATAACAAACTAGAGTTATAGCTAATAAGTCAGAAAAAGAGATAAAATGGAACCATAAAAATACAATATAGTATCTTGGCTTAGTTCCTGAAATATAAATAGGACATTTTATTTGATTTCACACTGGTAATACCCAAGAAATTAATCTACAGATCCGATGCAATCCTATTAAAATCTCAGCATGGTTCTTTTGTAGAAATTGATAAGTAAAATCTAAAAACTGTATAGAAATTCAAAGGGCCCAGAACAGCCAAAATTAACTCTGAAGAAAAATAACAAAGTAGGAGAACGTACATGACCTGATTTCTAGAATTATTATAGAGGTACAGTAATCAAAACAGCAATGTATTGGCATAAAGATAGACAAGTAGATCAATGAAGCATAGGGAATTCACAAATAAAGCCACAAAGATATGGACAACTGATTTTTGACAAACATGCAAAGGCAAAGCTGCAGAGAAAGGATAGTCTTGCAAACAAATGGTCCTAAAAAACCTGAACATCTATATGCAAAAAATAAAAAAAAAATCTTCAACCTATACGTTGCACTGTATACAAAAATTAAGTGAAATTGGATCATAGGCCAAAATGTGAAAGCTAAAATAAAATTCTGAAATAAAACATAGGTGAAAATCTTTGTGACTATAGCTTAGGAAAAGATTTCTGTTACATGACACAAGAAGTCAAAATGCATAAAAGAAAATACTGATGATTTGGATTTCTTCATCAACATTAAAAATTTCAGCAATTCAAAAGACACTGTTGAGAGAATGAAAAGACAAGTCCTAGACAGGGAGAACATCTTTGTAAACCAAATGCTTGATAAAGTATTTGTTTCCAGAAAATATAAAGAACACTCAAAATTCACAATCAGTAAACCAAAAATACCCCAAAAACTAAAAAACTCTATTGAAAAATGGGCAAAAGATTTCAACAGATACTTCATTGAAACGGATATATGGGTGGCAAATAAATCCATGAAGACATGCTCAACTGGATTAGTCATTAAGAAAATGGAAATTAAAACCATATTAGATACCTCTTCACAGCTCTAGGAATGGCTATAATGTCTTTTTTAGACAGACAATAACAAGTAATGTTGAAGATGCAGAGAAACTGGAACCCTCTCATACACTGCTTTGGGGGATGGAGATTGGGACAATCACTTTGGAAAACCACTTTTAAGTATCTTTAAAAATTATACATGTATTTATCATATGAAACAGAAATTTCATTGCTAGGAATCTAAGAAGGAGAAATGAAAACATATTTCCACACAAAGATTTTAATGCAAATGTTCAGAACAGCATTATTCATAAGAGTTGAAAAGGTGGAAACAATTAAAATGTTCATCATTTTAATGGAGAGTGAACAGTGGAGAGTGAACAACTAAAATGTGATATATCCATGCAATGGGATATCATTTGTCAATAAAAAGAAATGAAATATTGATACATGCAAAAGAATCAACAAAACAATATGCTAAGTGACAGAAGGCAGACCCAAAAGACCGTATTTGTATAACTCCATTCATATGCTATGTCTAGAAAAGGCAAAGCTATAGAGACAGAAAATATACTGCTGGTTGACTGGGGCTGTGAGTGGGAACAGAGATTGACAGAAACTGGGCATAGGAGCTTATTTGGGGATGATGGAAATGTTCTAAAATAGTTCATGATATGGTTGTTCAACTCTGTAAATTTATTAAAAATCATTTAATTGTACATTTGAAATGGATGTGTTCTATACTATGTATTAATAAATCACAATTCAATAAATATCTTGCAATGGCTTCTTACTGCACCCAGAATTAAATCTAAATCCACAACTCCTGCTGAAAACACATTCAAAGCATGCCCATGTTTTCCCAGAAAAATAAATGACTTGTCAAAAGGCTTGTGTAGAGGGAATGGATTTTTAATGACTTAGTTGCTTAAGGTAGCCAGGAGGAATAAGAAGGGGCTTAATGGTGAAAAAAAATAAGTGAGGGCTTATTACCCTTGAGGATGATTGCCTTCACTATGCTCTTCAGGCTTAGTATCTAATGCCCAGCCTTCCATACTCTGTCCAGCAACTGAATAGTGTCAGCTAATATCAAATCTAAATAAAAGGTGTTTCCTTTCTCTAATCTACACATAGAGCATCATGCCAGCCACTGCTTAGATACACACACACATACTAGCTTCCCTCTCTACAGCTTTGATCAATCAAACCGATAAAAAACTATTACCATTTATCCAGCAGTGTGCTGGTTCCTGTCCGTGAATGATGAGAAGCCCCCTTCCTTCAGATAAAATAATGAATTGAGATCCAATATAAAAATTAGAAGAAATCATAACTATTATGTCGAAGTGAAAATCGGTTTCCCAGAGTCCTTAATCTCTCTTCAAATCTAACCTTTACCTGACTTTATGTGAATGGCTGTTGATAAACCTTTCTGGAATTCTCAGGGCTCCCAAGAACATTATTTCAAAGCCACCCATCAAATCTATCCTCTTTATTTCTGAGATGAAGAAACTAAGGTCCAGACTTGGAAAAGACTCAGCACAAAGCCCACAACCATGGTGCTCTGGGTGCTCTAAATGTACAGACTTAGGCATGAAGCAATTTGAAGTCAGGATAATTATAAACATGAAAGGTTTCTAGACATTGGCACTATACCATATTTCTCTCTTTAACTTCCACATACTTCTCATTACTTTGGACATAAGCAGGGCTCAATAGTTACACTTGGAATGAAAAGAAAAAATGAAGGCAAAGAGGTGGTAAATCCAGGGAACTGACTACATCTTTCTTCAGTAGCCTCACTAGCCACATTACCATGGGTGGAGAGGACTTCATTCATTCAGTTAACATTTATGAAGAATCTACCAGTGTAAGGAATCGGGAAGAAATTGTTAAGAAAGGCTTTATGTAAGAAAAGCTTTATTTAATTTATTTGTGGTGCCTACTATGTGCCAGCATCTGTGCTTGGCACTTTATAAGCTACTGAATTTAATCCTTATCAGAACCATATAAGCAGGTATGTCTAGCTTCTTTTTTACAGATGAAGAATTTGAGGTTGAGAAAAGTAAAGTGACTTGTCCAAAATCACAAATTCAGGAAATGGAAAATGCAATGTTGTGAACCTGATCACCTTCCCATTACACCCAAGAACTTACATCATATGATGGATTTAAAACCATGGAAAACAAGCCAGGAGGGTGAGTTCTTGTCCTGGCTCAGTCATCAGTTTTCAAGGTGAAATACAACACATTGTGGAACCTCTTCAAACCTTGGAAGTTCTACCTGGGAAGTAGGAGTGGGTGTAGGCTTTCATAGAATTGTTGGGTGATTTCATGAGATGAAATCTGTGGAATGTTTGGCCATACAAGTGAGGGAATCATCCAAGTCATTAAAGATGAACCATCATGAGTAAAATTTCCTAATAAGATCCTCCCAAGATGCTAATGCACAGCTGGTGTGGCCACTGAATCCCAGGAAAATCCCAGGATACTTCCTTAGGGTTTCCACAATAACTGGGGCCATGGTTGTATGTAACTTTTGAACCAGTATTCCTCAGCTCCTGTGTTAGTTTGTTTGTATTTCTATAACACAGTACCACAGACTGGGTAATTTATGAAAAACAGGTATTTATTTCTCACAGTTCTGGAGGCTGGGAAGCTCAAGATTAAGGCGCCAACAGGTTCGGTGTCTGGTGAGGAACCATGTCTTTCCTTCTGATATGGCACTTTGTTGCTTCATTTTCAGGAGGGGAAGAACACTGTGTCCTCCTATGGCAGTACAGAAGTACAAAAAAAAAGGCCTATGCTATTTCCCTCAAGTGCTTTTATACGGCATGAACCCATTCATGAGGGCACAGGCCCCCAGACTTAATTACTTCCCCAAAGGCCTGTCCTGTTACTACCACTATGATGGGGATTAAGTTTCAGCACATGAATTATAGGGGACTTTCAGAACATAGCACATCATGATTCTACAGCCTCTTCAGACAGAGTCCTAGGCCAAGATAAAAACACTCAGATGGATACCTTTTTTCCTAGGATTTCCTGCTGCCTAATGTGGAATAGGAAGTGTGCCAAGAAGGAGAGGTTCTAGGTCTATGGATCATCCATTCCTGGGACAAACTTGACAGGCTCATCTGTCACCCAGCTTTAGAAATGACTCAGCCCCAATGCTCACTCAAGAAACAGGGTAGGACAGCTGGGACCTGTAGGCCTTGAGCATGGGGTGATCAAGTGAAAAGATACTTTCTAGTGGATATGGATCAAAAGGTACTGGCATTTGTTGATGAGTTGAGGGGATGATGAGAAGTGGACAATTCCAGATTATATTGATAGAAGTACAACTCTCCAGGTCTTACTAGTGTCATGATTCTCCATGTATGGGTTCTGTACCAGAAGCAACAGCATTGCTAGGCAACTTGTCAAAGATACTAATTTTCAGATGCCACCCCAGATCTGCTGGATCAGAGACCCTGGGGATGGAGCCCAGCAATCTATTAATATGACTCAATGGACGTTTAGATGAAGCCTCGTGCATGGTCAAGTTTAACAACCACTGTGCTAATGATTTGGATGGCAGGGTTCAGAGAGAGAGAGAGAGAGAAATAAAGAATAATTTCCAGATTTCAGGATGGTGAGCCATTTATTGAGATGGGAAGAATGTTTAGGGGTAGGGGTAGAATTGAGAAATCTGTTAGAGCCCATTTGAGATGCCAGTGATACACACAGAGGGTGGGCAGTTGGATATGTGAGTCTGGAACTCAGAGGAGAGATCAGAGCTATTGACCTTGATTGGGAGATCCTTCAGTACAGGTCTAATTCATTCTAAGTGATGGGCCACCATGAGGATGGTTGAGAAGAGGTGCTCAATAAATGTCACTAAATGAACAAAGAGGAGCCAGCTTTTCCTGCTTACGCCAGTCTGGTGAGAACACTGCATAAGTGCCAAGTGTTCTTCCATTTAATATTTATTTCTTCATCTGAGAACACAGCTACTTTCAGAAAAACAGGTTTCTTAGAACAGTTCACTTTGAAGACTTTCTTACAGCTCAATACCGAATGCCAACTCCTTTCCATTCTCTCTCCTGTGGTCAGCATTTTCCAAGACGGGTGACAGAAGAGCATGTTGGGGCTGCTACAGCAATGTCTCAATGAAGGAAGGAGGGAAGGAGACACATATCAATTCAAAATTGCATTATAAGGCTGAATAACTTGAGTGCTATAATAAATCTCCCTTTGGAGTTTGGCGGGCTGTGGAGAATGATTCATTTGGACTGGGGAATGAGAAGGTTTTAGACAAGCAGTGGCATTGATCTGGGTCTTCCTTGAAAACTGAGTAGGATTAACAGTTTGGAATGAGGGAAATACATTCAAGAATGAAGAATCTGCATAGGGAAACGTCTGGAGAAATGGAAATATATGAAACAGTGAAGAACTTCTATATGGCTAAAGAATAGGGTGAATGAAAAGGAATAACAGATAAGATCAGAATGGTGAGTCTGGGCCAGATTTGTGGGGAAGGGGGACATGAATGCCATGGTAACAATGATAGGCAAATATGGGTCCAACAGATACATAGTAAGAAATAATGTGAGAAATGAATTTCACATTGTGACCCAATACACACATACACAGATTTAAAACTGAAACAAAATTTTCAAAGTATACCTACCACTTCATATGCAATGTATGTTGATAATTTTCTTACTTAAAAAAAATTGAAAATGGTACTAGTAACTGACTGAATTTTATGAGTTAATAATGGGTAGTTGCCTGTAATTTTAAAAAGACTGTTATATGCAATGGGAATTCAGTAAAGGTGTTTGAGGAATAACATAATTCCATGCTTTAGGAAGGTAGTTCTCATTATAGTATGGATGGCATTGAAGAAAGGGGACAAACTATAAAAGGGAAGTGATTCTAGAGGTAGAAATGGATACAATATTACAAAATATTCAGGTCATTTATGATAGAGGCCTGAAATGGGGCATTGAGTTCAAAGGTGGAGAGCAGGGCAGGGATCTGAGCAAGATGGTAACAGTAGAAACAGAATTTGCTAATTCATTGCAGGTAAGTAATAAAAAGAGAAAGGGTAGTCAACATTGACTTTCAGGTTTCAGCCTGAGGTAACTGTGCAGAGAACTATGGCATTAAACCAGAGGTTTAGGGGGAGGAGCTTGATTGTGGTAGGAAGAGATGAAGATGTCAGAGTTGGCCAAAAGCTATTATCTGTAGAAATCCAGGTGGACAAGCCCATAGGCTGTGGGATATATGGGGCTGAACCTTGGAAGGGGGTAGGCTGTACTCACTTTCTCCATCTCATTATTGCTCTCCTCTCTTTCCCTCTTTACTATCTCCCTTCTATTGTTCCACTCTTGTCTTTTCTTTTCCACATAGCCACATGCTCTTTCATTACCACTTAAAATTCCAAGGAATACATGGGCAAAATAGACTAGTGTGGGATTGGAGGGCTGAAGTTTGGAGCATAATGTAGAAGTGTGATTGGGTTGGGAGGAAAGACAGGGGTGGGCATATGGTCAGAGTCAGAAGCAGGGAATGGACTGTGGTGGTGTGAGAATTCACTACTGAGAATTGTCCCACTGTAAATTCTGCCATTGGTGTGTGTGAGTGCTGGGTATGAATGTATATAATTCTGAGACTGTGTCTGGGTGTGTGTTAGGCTCTTATTTTTATTTAATTAGGTTGTTAGGTGATAATGCCATCATCATTGCTGCTTCAGCCCAGAAAACATAATTTTTTGACAGAAATAGGCTATTTTGCTTATAATTTAAGAGATTTAAGATTAGAGCAATTGAAGAACCATGTGAATAGAAGGATATATTCTTTCTTTCCTAGCTGTGTAACCATGGAAAGGCTGCCTAATCTCTCCAATCTTCAGTGTCCTTATCTGTAAAATAGGGATAATAATCCCTACCACAGATTTCCAGTGAGAAGATTAATGATTAAATTAGCCAAGAGCTTTTAAATTAATAGGTGCTTGACAAAGATGTTAGTTTTTTTTTACTAGTTCCTTTTGACTCCTTCCTTTGCTCCTTCCTTCTTTCCACCTCCCATATGTATTTACCTGTCCATATGTGAACATCAAGTATATATTTGTAGTGCTTTCTCCATTTTAAATTCTTAAACCAAGTGGTCTTTCCTTTGTATATTACTATACAATTGTCAGAAGGGGTTTAATTCACTTTTGAAACATACACATTTGGAATTGTTATGTCTTCTTCACGGACTGTCCCTTTTTCATTATGTAATGTCCCTCTCTGTCCCTGGGAATTTTCTTTGCTCTGAATTTGTTTTATTTGATATTAATATAGCCACTCCTGCTTTCTTTTGATTAATGTTTACATGGTATGTAGACAATTTATATTTAACATATTTATTGATACGTTAAGGCTAAGTCTGCTTTTTTAATTTTTGTTTTGTTTGTTCTCCATGTTTTTAGTTTCTGTTTTATTTGCCCTGCCTTCTTGTAGGTGACTTGAACAATTTTTAGAATTTCATTTTGGTTTATTTAAAATGTTTTTGAGTGCATTTATTTGTATGATATTTTTAGTGTTTGTTCTTAGTAATACATTATATACATAATTTATCTAATGGGTTTTTTTGTTTGTTTGTTTGTTTTAGACAGAGTCTGGCTCTGTTGCCCGGGCTAGAGTGCTGTGGCGTCAGCCTAGCTCACAGCAACCTCAAACTCCTGGGCTCAAGCAATCCTTCTGCCTCAGCCTCCCGAGTAGCTGGGACTACAGGCACGAACTACTATGTCCAGATAATTTTTTTATATATGTTTTTGGTTGTCCAGATAATTTCTTTCTATTTTTAGTAGAGATGGGGTCTCACTCTTGCTCAGGCTGGTCTCGAACTCCTGACCTTGAGTGATCCTCCCGCCTCAGCCTCCCAGAGTGCTAGGATTACAGGCGTGAGCCACCACGCCCGGCCTCTAATGGTCTTCTGACATCATCATTTTACCTGCTTGAGTGAAGTATATAAACCGTCCCTCCCTTGAACATGTTTTTTATACTCCCTTGTCTATAATATAAATGTCTTAAATATTTCCTGCCACATAGATTGAGACCACATTAGACAATGCTATAAATTTGGCTTCAATCATCAACCATAAGAAACCTCAAGAGAAAAAGGAAAGTCTACTGCATTTACCCATGTTTTTGCTTACTATGTTCTTTCTTCCTTCTTAATGTTCTAAGTTTCCTTCTTTTATCATTTTTCTGTTTTAAGAACTTGCTTTTGTCATTCTTTAAGGGTAGATCTAAATTCCCTTAATTTTTCATCTGAGAATGTCTTGATTATCCCTTCAATGCTGAAGGATATTATCACTGAACATAGAATTCTACATTGATGCTTCTTTTCCTTCAGCGCTTGAAAAATGCTGTGCCACTTCCTACTAAGGCCTTGTCAGTTTCTAATGAGAAATCTACTGGTCTAATTTTTTCCCCTTGTAGATATAGGTAAGGTGTTGTTTCTCCTTGGCTGCTTTCAAGATTTTTTCTTTTTCTTTCATTTTTAGAAGGTTGATTACAATATGTCCTGGAGTTGATTTCTTTGTGTTGATCCTGTTGGCATTTGCTCAGCTTCTTGAATCTGAAGGTGTATGTCTTTTGCTCAATTTGGGAAGTTTTTAGTCATTATTCCTTCAAGTATTTTTTCAGTCCTACACTCTTTCTCCTTTCCATCTGAGAATCAGTTGGCATGAATATTTAAAGCTTTTGTTCTAGTCCCATAGTGAATTCTATTGTTTTTTGTTTTTAAACTCTCTGATCCTTTTCTTGTCTTCTCCACTTTGCTGTTGAGTCTATCCACTGAGTTACTGAGTTTTTAGGGGTTTTTTGTTGTTGTTGTTGTTATTATATTTTTCAATTCTAAAAATTTCATTTGTTTCTTTTTGTTTGTTTGTTTTACATCAGGGAATAAACGGTCTCTTTATTTTTCAAAATTTTATTTCAAAATATTAAGGGGGTACAAATGTTCATGTTACATGGCTTGAGTCAGGGTTACAAATGTGCCCGTCATCCAAATAGTGTTCATTGTCCCAGTTAGGTGGGGTTTTGCCCCTTCCCTCTTTTTATGGTTTATATTTCTTTTTAAGACTTTCTATTTATTTGCTGAGATTTTCTATTTTACCATTGGTTTCGATTGTGTTATAACTGCTCATTGAAGTATTTTTATGATGGGTGCTTTAAAATCCTTGTCAGATAATTCTAACATCTGTGTCATCTCAGTATTGTCATCTGTCTATTTTCTTTTTTCATTCAGGTTGATATCTGGTATGATGAGTGATTTTTTATTAAAAGTTGGATACTCTTAATATTATTTAAATTTTTTGTTTTAGCAACCCTACTCTGACACTATCCTGGGTAGAAGGGGGACAGTAGAAGTCCAGTTTCTCTACTGGGTCTCTCTTGACATCCAGGTTGGGGAGGGGCTCTTTGTTCCTGCTGATTAATAGGGGGAGTTCAGGCTTCTCTCTAGTCCTCTGCTGATTCCATCTCAGCTGGTTGGGGTAGAAACTCCTAATTACCACTGGTAAGGGTAAAAATCCTGGTTCCTGAGGTGGCCTCCACTGGGAGCAATCTATTTTTATTGGGGATGAAAGTCCTTGCTCCCACTTGGTCCTCTAAGGATGGGGTGGGGGTTCCTTTAAAGCTCATTAAGAGTAGAAATCTAGGTTCTCCACTTGCAGGTCTAAGCTTCTTACCAGCTGCATTATTATTATGACAGCTGGCATTCTACTGCACCAAGGTGTTTCACTTCCTATCTCCCAATGCTTTTGCAGAAAATAAAATTGCAACATACCCTGTCCTTCACAGTCTTTTCACGGGACATAGTGGGAAGAGTAGGGCCTTTGTAGACAGACTAAAAAAATGTGCCATTTTCAAGCTGTTTGGCTCTGGGAAAGTCACTCAAATTCTCTGAGCCTCCATTTTCCCAACTATAAATGAAAAATAGGAAGCTCACAGGACTCATGCTGGAATGAGCAAAAGTAGGTCAAAGGGGCTGGCACACTCCAGGTTCAATACATGACAATTCCTTTCCTTTTACTCCCCTGCAGAAGGAGAGATGCAACCCTTCCTGAGGAAGAAGAAACCAAGGTGCTTCACCACCACCACCACCATGTGTAGATCTCACTGAGGCACTCCAAGGGTTAAAATATTATGATCAAAGGCTTATTTCTTGACATCCTCCACGCCTTTCCCCTAGGTTCTTGGAAAACCCTTCAGGGAGAAAGTCTGACCCAGGCCACTCTCAGAATGAGAGTGGGAGCCAGAGCAGGGGCTCAGGTATAGCAGAGGTCCTAGGAGAAGGAAGGCCTGGTGCGAGCTCGCGCTGTCAGCCCGCCCAGCGCTATTGTGTTCTGAGCAAGCACAGCATCATCGCCTTGTCAAAGCTGCTCCCAGAGCAGGGGGATCACAGACTTGTCAACTCCCATTTTGCCAGCCCGCCTGTCACGTCCGGCCCAGAGTAGCTGTTGTGTTCCCACCATCACAGCACAGCAACTGCGTCTCCAGTCCTAAACGATCCCATTACCCTCCCGAGCGCGGGATAGGAAGGAAGAAAGTGACGAATCAATGAAAAGAAAACAAGCGTGCGCCATCCTCTCAGCCCCGCCCGTGAGGATTCCTCTACACCCCCTGCCCGGCAGCCCCTGACAGCAGCCACCAGCCACAAAGCACTAGACTTCGCTCTCAAAAGGTTTTCCAGAGCTCCAGGTTCTGAAGTTGAAGGGAGAACGGGGGGAGGGGGGAATCTCGACTCCTAAAGCGCAAGGAGCCAAAGATACCTTGGAGCCAAGAAGTACTTGAAAAAAATGTGTCCGTGAATGCAGACCACCAATCCCCATCCCAAGAAGAATAAAGCTGTCTTGGGACCAACCCGGTATGTCTCCAACTGCGCTTTCTCAGCCACATCTGGCCAAGAGGTCGCGCTCGCGCTTGTGCTCACTCTCTCTCGCTCTCCTAATCTCAGTTTTGACTATCCCCAGATCCCCTTCTATCCTTACTTTACCTGGAAGTCTGTGGTGAACGGACCCCTTTCCAGCTCCCCTAGGCAAGTAGTCTAACAATAGATATTTTACAAAGGTAACTCAGCCCTCTTCCGCAAGATTTGACCAGGGTGGGGGGACGCTGCAACGTACCACTTACCTGATCTCTTTAATGCTTTCCAATTTGCACATGATTTCTTGTTCATCTGCCATGTTTTTCACTCTCAATTTCACGCCCGAGAAATGTACAAATACACCAGCCAGGGGATACAATAGACACAATGTAGCCACCTCCTCCCGGTTTGGGGCTCTGAGCCTGTGCGGTAGAGTCTTGGAGAGGCCTGGGAGCTGTAGTCCGCAGCTCCAGGGCCAGCCAGGCAGCCCGGGGGCCTGTGGGACTACAACTCCCAGAAGGCCAAGCGAGACATGCCAGTTTCTCTTCCTGCAGCCGCACTTTAAATCAATTTGTCACAGATAATTATGTCAAAGGTTGTGAGCACTGCAAGGGAATGGGTATATTTATCTGGCCCATGTGTAAAAAAATGGAAAAAACATACTCTTGAAGGCAACTGGAGAGCTAAGAGACATATCTATTCACGGCCCTATGGGGGCCCTCACGCCTGCCTACCCTCTGCAAAAAGGTTACCAGAGTCGCCAATTATGGCTTGGGGCTGGAGAGAAACCCTGTACTGGAATTAGCTTCTGAGAAGTTGAGTGTTCTAGCTGCTGCCTGGGGACTAGTAGCTTTGTCATTCAAATGCAGTTGGGGAAGGGGAGAATGGGAAGAGGGTGCAGCAGCAAAAGCTGGAGAAAACGGGAGTGGGGAGGAGGACCTCGTTCCTTCCTGCTACCCACATAATTCAACAGTTACTGAAACCAGACTTTGCCAGTCAATGAAGGAAGTACTGAGGGAGTCACCTCAGTACTCAGGAGACCTACCTCAGGAGACCCTACCGCACAGGGTCAGAGCCCCAAACCGGGAGGAGGCAAAGATAAATAAAAGCAAATACTTGCCTTTGAGGAGCAGGAGAGACTGAAAACTTACCCATTAATTATAGTATAGTGTGGTGTCATAATACAGGAATGGATAAGGTGTAACCTGTGAGGAGAAGATGTGAATAAGTCTCAAAAGTAAGAATTTGCCAGACCATAGAGAAGAATGGGCTTTCTGGGACAAGATACAACACACAGAAAGAAAGGGACAAGCGGTCCAGAGTGTCTGCATTATAGGGTTCTTATATGGGGTGTAGAGGTGGCAAAGAGAAGCGGGAGATGTAGTATCTAGAAAAAGTACGTTTGAACCGGATAGTGAAGTGCATTGAATGTCACACTAAAGAGTTTAGACTTAATCCTACAGGCACACTGTTAGGGTGGAAAAGACTACTAGATGCTCACGATGCAGTTGGAGAAAGATTTCTCATGTAGAGCTTAAGATATATATGTAAAATTTATTTTATCCTTTAGAAGGACAGAGAAAATATGACAGAGAGAAAGAGAGAGAGGAAAGAGAGAGAGGAAAGAGAGAGAGAGAGAGGAGAGAGAGAGAAAGTGGGGAAAGAGAGCAGAGAGAAGGGAGATGTCAACAGTGAGGCCAAGTGGCTGACTGCTTTTATGGAGACAAAGAGAAAAATAGTAATTGTTATGGAGTAATTAGCAGGCAGTCTTGAGAGGTCAACTTGTCCATCTTTCTTGTTTCTTCTGTTCCTACAGACTTGGTTATCTCTGAGATGTAGTCAGGCCTATCACAGGGGATGTGATTTTTGCCCTTGAGGCTGGCAAACAAATTCTAAAGGATACAGCTAGTGAATGTAAAAAGAAAGATTTACATTTCCTTACCGGTCTCTTTTCAAGTGTTTGTGAAAACAGAGTCCCAGCAGGTTGCCTGCTAGTTTGGGACAGAAACTAGCTACAAAGAGTAGGGAGAGCTCAAGATTGATCTTTAGCTGTTATTAGAAAATTGGGAGATTCAAGGCCACCCTAACACACACATTTATCCAATATACATTTATTAAGTGTTTACTGTGTGTTAAATAATGCAGAATTATGTTTCAAAGCATGGGAGTGATAGATTGGAGGAACACCTTAGGGATGTGACTCTGGAAGCAAAGTAGAGAATAATTAAAGGAGACAAGGTAAAAGGTAACAGGAACAGGTAAAAAGGCAGTTACTCAGAAAGCACAAATAGGCCCAGAGTGCTAGGCTTTGGAAAAAAAGAAGACCTGACTCACTCCTAACTAAATATGACTCAGAACTCTCTCTGCTTGACTTTGCCCCTTCTTGTTCTGAGCCTCAGTTTCCTCATTTGAAAAATGGACCTAGTGAGCCCCACCTCAATGACTTGTTGTGAGGACTCAGTAAGATCATCCCCATGATGGTACTGAATACAGGGCTTGGCATTTTGTAAGAACTCAAGAAAAGTTTGTGGGACATAAATCTCAGGCCATTCCTGGGTTTCCACACTGATTTTAAGAGTTCCCCAGGGAAGGGACTGAAGCCCTTCTCTTCTTGGATCTCAGACATTATAACCTTCAGAACCAAGAAATTCTCCCTGGTGTCTAGCCTAACATTTTCCTGATGCTTTTGAAGGTCCCTATGTTATAGTGCCACTAGTTGGCAGTTAAAGACCATTGAATAGGTCGGCCACAAAGCCTGTGAGCCCAGAGTCAAGGACTGGCCCTAGCCCTGTCTTATATAAGGAAGAGGAGAGGAACAAGCCCCTGTAAGTGCCTGGCATGTACTGGCTACTGTGCTGAGGGCTGTATGTATAGTCTATCATTTCATCCACACAACCACTATAAATAGGGCAAGTAGATTTATGCTCTTTTACAAGGAAGAAAACTGACTTCAAATAGGGAATGCGGCTTTGCCACGGCTACACAGTAAGTTACAAAGCTAGAGCCTGGGCTCAATTTGGACTAAGTTACTTTCAGATTAATGAAGGGAATGTGTATGAAAAAAAATATGGCAACCAAAAGTAAAATGGGGTCCTGGATGTACATATTTATGTCAAACATAAAGTGCTTTACAATGTCACTTAATGCTGGTTTGGGGCTGTGTATGGGAATATGTGGGAAGCAGTTTACAAAGGGCCTTAGAGGTTTTGAAACTGTCTCTCTCTTTCCACCACTCACTTCCTCTAAGAATCCATACCTCACAATATGCTCACATGTCTGAAAGGGGATGGATGTGGCTATGTATATGTTTAAATTAAATGTGTTAGTGGGTTTACAGTCTGATTTGGCAGTAATTTGGCAAATGTCTTTCAAGCCTCACCAAAACCTATTTCACAGATGATGAAACTAAGGCAAAGGGAGGCAAAGAACTTATCCAAGGTCACCCAGCGTGGCTGACACAGAACCAGGACTCCTGACTAACAGGCCTGTGTTCTTCCTGTGGCATCACATATCCTGTATCAACTTGCGGATGCCCCCATGGTATCTGAATGCCTCTGTTACTTTTCAGCCAGGGTGCCTGCAGAGGGCCAAGCATACTTGATGCTCCCAATTCATAGACATTAAAGGGAGATGGCAGTTAATCTAGGAGAGGAGGCTTTTGGAGCACCTGAGCTTGAAAGAATGTTCATGCTGTTTGTAACAATTAAGATGTCCAATCAAAGAAAGAGTAATAAACCTCTTAGCTTCCATGGGTTTGTGTTGGCTCCTTGATCTCTGTAAGAACAGATATCTCACCTCCTGCTTGCTGAGTTGTAAGAAACCAGGCTAGCAATGAGAGAGAGAAAGAGGAGGAAATCATAGCCTTCTGCCCCTTCTCCTGAAGCAGCACTTAAAACGGTATCTCCAAGCCAAGCTGGTGGCTTTTCCAGAGCAAGTGTTTAATAACTCTCAATTGATCAGAAGTCTGTAATGGCTGAGACAATATTTAGCAACTGTGCTAACAGCGAGTTCTAATGAATAATTTCATTAGAAGAACTGGTTGACTTGAGGTAGTAAGCATTTAAAAAGTCTCAGTTTTTTCAGGGCCAACATTGTTCTTATTGCTAAGAAACAGATGAGGAGGGCAGGGTGTGTTGGTGTGTATACCATTAAAATGCAGGAAATTAGCAAAAGGGAAGCCAGTCAGTCTTTTATTAACATGACTCATCTTTCAGGCAATACATCAAGATTTTGAAAGTGGAGGTCAGAATGTTTAAATTCACAGATATTTCCCTGTGCTTCAACAGTGAACTGAACTAAGAGAGGAGGCAGAGATGCAACAACAGTCTTCATTCTGAATTGCCTTTTGAAAAGAAGTTCAAATTATTTACTAAATTTCTCACCATGTTCCTTAATCAGCATTTCTTTTATTTTAAAATGCTGAACAATAATTATTATTATTTTATTTCATTATATTATGGGGGTACAAATATTGTTAGGATTACATATAT
>VBSM01000937.1:4361543-4389126 GCA_008086735.1 Cheirogaleus medius | reverse complement strand
AATTGTGCTGCAATAAACATTCGGGTGCAGATGTCTTTATAATAGAATGACTTAATCAGCATTTCTAAGAGAAAAATGAGGCAACAGTTTTGGATCATTCAGCCAAAACATATTTATTGTGTACCTATTATGTGTCAGGTACCATGCTAGGCAGTGGAGATCCCATAGTAGATATGACTGACAGAGGCCTTGCTCTAACAAAGCTTACCATTCAGTGGAAGAAACCAGCTATTGAAAAGATCACACATAAATATATAACTATACCCAGAAATCAGGGCTTGGAAGAAAAAGTCGAGGTTCTGTGAGCACACATAAGGGGAATACTAACTTAGTCCTGGGCAGTGAGCAAGGGAACAGTCAGGGAAAATCTTCCTGAAGGAAGAATCCTGAAGGAAACTAAGCAGGAAGGTATGGAAAGAGCAGGATTCATCAAGGATTCATTCATGCAATCAGCCAACAAATATTTATTGAGCACTTTCTACATGCCAGGCACTCTCCTAGGTTCCAGAGATATAGATTTTTACATGCATTAAGTTAGTTTAATCCTTGCAATAGTCTTATAAAATATATATTATTATCCCCATTTTGCAGGAGTGGAAGCTGAGGCACAGAGAAGTTAAGTAACTTACTTAGAGTCACACAGCTAGTAAGTGGCAGAACTGGGATTTGAATTTAGACAGTCTGGCTCCAGAAGCCATGCTCTTACCCACTATGTTCTATTGCTTTCCTAAAGTCCCAGTCCTCAGGAAGTTTATATTCTAGTATGAGGAGCCACACATTAAACATGGAAAAGAAAAAAACCAAATAAATATAATAAGATTAGGTGGGGATAAGGCCATAAAGACATTAAATTAGGATAATGGGATAGAATGGTGGCAGAAGGGAGAATGTTTTAGGTAGCATGGTCAGGGAAGGCCTCTCTTTGTAGCCAAGCCCCTTGATATTTTACTACTTCAGCATTTTTAGTGACTGACATAATATAAATTCTGACTAGGCCCTTCTTTGCTTGCACGTGATAACTACTTGCTTCCTGCCCAGCACCTCTTGTTTTCACAGTAATTATTAACTGCTGGTGTACTGTTCATTTGTCAAGCAGGATGAGACAACTCTAGGGTCACAAGAAAAATTTATGAATTTGTTTTGCAAAAGGAATGAATGCCCTTGAGAAAGTTGCAACAAGCTACGGGCACCCAGAAATCTGGTTACTCAAGGTGTTATCGGAGACTAAGGCAACATATACTTCCCCCTTTGGTTCCTAGCAATACTCTTTCCCTCATTCCCTAGCCCCATAAAACCTCCCTACTTTATCTCTTTGTTAAAGTGGATCTGAAAGATCTTGCTCTCCTATCTTCTTGCTTTGGCCAAATCGAATAAAGCTTTCTCTGTGTCCAAGCACTGCTGTCACAGTGTTTGGCTTCAGCTGTGCATTGGGTGCATGAGCCTGAATTTGGAGTTTCAACAACATCTACAGAGATGACATCGTAATAGAGACCTGAGAAGAAATGAGCCATACAATGATCTGGAGAAAGAATACTCCAGGCAGAGGGAATAGCCAATGCAATGAGGCAGGAAATGCTTAGCCTATGAAAGAAGGCAGGTAGGGCTCTGGCTGATTAAGGGGAGCAGTAGTAGATTGAGGAGCCAGGTAGGAAAAGGCAAGATCGTATAAACCATGGTGATGAGTTTAGATTTTATTCTAATTACATTAGGCATCCATTGAGGGTTTTAAGCAGGGAGGCAACATGATCTAGTTTTTAAACATAACTCGGTGAGAAGAATAGATTGTACTGGAGCAAGAGTAGAAGCAGGAAAACCAATGAGAAAGCTATTAACAATTGTCCAGGAAAGAGATGATGGTGGCTTGGATTACAGTAGTAATAGGAGATATGAAGAAAAATAGACTGATTAGAAACATATTATTGGACACAGAACTGATATGATTAGCTCATGGATGGGATGGGGAGGTACAGAGGAAGAGATGGGACATCTAAAATGACTCTTGGATTTTTGACCTGAGCAATTGGGCAGTACCATTCACTGAGACAGGAAAGACTGGAAGAAAACCATAGAATATTAAAGCTGGAAGGACCCCCCACATGAGGCATATGGAAAAACTGAAGATCAGAAATGATAATTGACCTGCCTGGGTTAGGGAGTTAGGGGCTGAGATAGGTAATCTCATTCTTTACATTCTCCCAGAAAAGTTTCATATTCTCCATTCCTTTAGCCCTTCAACTGGGGAGAATGGATTGGTAATTGAAGCCTTACCTAAGATTCCCCCAGTAGATGGGAGTTGTTGGTGATTAGCATATAATTTGTATGTGCCTGCATGGCTTTTGCTAGGCACTCTCAGGCAATGTTTCAGCTGAGATGCTTGCTATTTTTGATGGCTTTATGTCACTGAACTTACACTCTATTCTTTCTCACTTACCCAGTGTCACTGACCTAGATCTCCCAAGTGCAAAGTGCAGGGAACAAAGAAGAGCTGACTGGGAGTAGTGGAGTCCCACCTTTTCCCTCTTCAAGTCTGTAAACCCTAGTTTTAAAAACCCTATTGTAAAAGTAGTCTAGTATACATCTGCTGAGTTTTCTTAGTAAACTTTCACCAGCTTCTTCCAGAACTCAAGGGAGGAGAAGACACACTAACTTCTGAGTCCAAGACCCTGGATTCAAATCCCAGCCTTCACACTGTCTCTCTGTGTGTCCTTTGGCAAGTCCCTTCCCCTACTAGGCCTCAGTCTTTCCATCTGTAAAACAACAGAATGGAACTCTTTAATGTTCTCTGGAACTTAAAAGAAAATAACTAACAAAGGAATTGTGCTTAAAAGCCCCATTTTGTAAGCCCAACAAGATGTCAACCTAGGGCCCTCTCTGGTTTGTTTCCACTTGTCATCCATCTCCCCTACCCCTGGTAAGTGTGAGTCATTTAACCCATTTGCCCTTGTCCTTTCCTATTTATCCTGTTCTAAAGGATGGAGTGATTTTCTCATTTCCCTGAAGTTTCTCCTTATGTGCTTGTTCCCGCAACACTTGCATTCTGACCAGCAGAAGCAAGGAATCCCATGAACAACTGCTTTTGTTGTATATATTTCTTAAATAAATATATGCAGGTTTTCTAAATTTGAAAGTGCTTTCATGGATCAGCTTCCATGAAGAAGCAGCCTAAGGAAGCAGGATAGCTGTGTTCAGGGACTGACTACACCACTAACCGGCCTCTTGGGGCCTCGGTTCCCTCACATGAAAAGTAACATCACACTGTGTAATGAACTCTGGGGCCTGCTCTAGAGCTGACATTCTCTGTGTTCTATTTTTTACAGATACGCTTTAAAAAAATTCATCAATTTACTGGGAGCATTTGCTACCAATCCTTTCCTCATTCATTTCTCATTTACTCAGTATCACTCAACTGGCAGGAGGAGGCAGAGACTTGGGTTCTCTGCCCAGCTTTGCCATTACTCCCTGAATGACTTTTTGCAGTTGTGCCCCCTTCTCTGGGGTTCTGTTACCCCATCTCTAACATGAAGTGGTTAGAATAGCTGGTCTGGTGTTCTAGCTCTGTCATTTCGGGATTCCATCATGCTGTGATTGTAATTGGGTATCCCTCAGGACTGCTGGGCAGCCAAAGGAGCTAAATAACTATCTTTGTGACTTTTCTGACTCTTTGGATATACCCCTCCCCACAAACACAGACTCTGATAATGGTTAGAAGAATTTTCTAGCACTCGTGTGTTCACCTGAGTGTGAATATGTTTGCTACTCACTAAATGCTTTCACCTATATGTTTCATTTTTGCTGCAACGGGTCCTAGCCCTTGTTGGCATCTATGGTAGCAGAGCAATTAGCTGACTGCCATGCTCAGCCTGTGCTGCTGCCAAGGGAGATGGTCAGAGCCATGTTCCCAAGGTGACATCACACAGAGGTGGGGTTGCTTCCCTTCGTTTTTAAGCCACAGTGCTGTCTTCACTGTCTTCTTCTCTCAGTATATTTCTCCTTCTTTAGCTTCTTTTCCTTCTCCTGATGCCAAAATAGAAGTAATCCCTGAGGTACTGACATGAAATCTTTCCTTTTCTTCTGTTTTCTCTCTCAGGGAACTGACAGCACCCCATCCCTGCTTCAATTCTCACCTCTTTGAGAGTGACCAAAACTGATTGTCTAGCTCCAATTACCTTCCATTTCTAATGGCCTGCTTTATATCACTCGGACCAAGTATGAGGTTGGGTTTCCAAAAGGACTGAGTCTTGCCAGGTTCCCTGCACATCTTTCCCAAGTTGGAGTACTTTGGAACTATACATAGGGCCTTCCTCCTCCTCATAGAGAATTAAATAGAGATAAAGTATGAGAAACCACCTAGCATCATACCTGAAATATAGCAGGCATTCAGTGTATGTTAATATCCTTCACCTTTCTCTCCACTTCCCCTAATTCTGAGTTGTTCTGAGTACCCAAATTTGGAAAGAATTCAGTGAACAGAAACAGGAGCCACTTAAGTGCACTTAATACCAATTTGCTGGTGAGTACATGTGGTGCTTTTGTTCCCCATTCTTGTGATACTTCACTTAGTAGAATGGGTTCCAGCTCTATCCAGGAAAATACAAGAGGTTCACCATTTTTCTTATAGCTGAATAGTACTCCATGGTATACATATACCACATTTTATTAATCCACTCATGTATTGATGGGCACTTGGGTTGTTTCCACATCTTTGCAATTGTGAATTGTGCTGCTATAAACATTCGAGCGCAGGTGTCTTTTTTATAGAGTGTCTTTTGTTCTTTTGGATAGATGCCCAGTAATGGGATTGCTGGGTCAAATGGTAGATCTACTTGTATCACTTTAAAGGTATCTCCATATTGCTTTCCAACCCTCATCTGATCTATGTTTGTTTGCCTGTTCATTTTTTTCACTTTCTTCTAAAATATGTCTTTCTTCAATTCAGAAAAGTGCTCCATAATCCATACCATCAGATGAAATTTTAATAGATGAAGCAGAGAAATGTTTAAAAAGGTTCATTTTTCCTGACTTTGAGGCAGTGGCCGAACAATTGGTCATGGTCCATCACATAGAAAGCTCACTAATAGAATACACAGGAACACGTGATATGAGGAAAAATGTCTGGATAAACCTGCATGACTCTTAATCATCTGAAATATGAATTCCCAATGTCATTCAAAATCTTCAGGAAAATTTCCCACTAGAGTGATACCCTACCCAAGATATTGGCAAATTACTGTCTTGGGGACAATACTAGCATGCCCATTATCTGCTTTTGTAAATAAAGTTTTATTGAAACAAAAAAAATAAAATCTGTCTTTCTTGCAGAGACACTCTGGTTGGTGGTTTTTCTCATCTGCCATCTTGCCCCCTATTTTTGTTCTTAATTTTAGGCTTCCTAGTGCCTATGATCTGAATATTTGTGTCTCCCCCAAAATTTATAAGTTGAAATACTAGTCCCAAAGGTGACAGTATTATGGGTGGGGCCTTTGGGAGGTGATTAGATCATGAGGGTGGGGCCCACATGAATTGGATTAGTCCTTTTATAAAAGAAACCTGAGGGAATTTCCCTCCCCCTTCTGCCATGTGAAGTTACAGTAAGAGGACAGCCATCTATGAGCAAGCAGGCTCTCACTGGACATGGAATCCTGTGGTGCATTGATCTTGAATTTCTTGGCCTCTAGAACCATGACAAATAAATTTATGTTGCTTATAAGCCACTTAGTGATGGTATTTTGTTACTGCAGCACAAACAGAATAAGATACTGGTTATAGCTAAGGGTCTTCCTCTGCCCTACTCCCCTGGAGCCTCCTCTCTTTTCCATTTTAAACCTGCCCTCTCTTTATTTCAGAATAACAGGAAGAGATACTTGAGCACTTAGGTGTCAATACTGTGTTGTATGTTTTATCAGTATTCTTTCATTTTATATTCAAGGCAGTTATTATTTCAACTCCCACTTTACAACTCTGGAATCTCAGCAGCAAATAGGTGAAGCAAATTTGCTCAAAGCAACTTCTAAATGGCTGAGCCACTATCCTATTCAGGTATATTTTCATATCATGTGTCTAAGATAATTATTTCATGTTAAAAGGGGTCTATATCAGAATTCTAAAAATTTTTGTTTCCATTTAAAAATTATCTCAAGTGTTTTGTTTTGCCGGTTATAGAAACACAACTTCACTTTTACAAGATGATTCATCATTTAATAGTAAGTAACCTTCATTGAGTGAATACTATATCCTAGGCACTGTTACCCGTTTACATGTATTAATTACCTTGATTCACAACAACCCTGTGAATTAGGCTCTATTGTTATTGTCATTTTAAAGCTGTGGAAACAGTCACAGAAAGGTAATGCAACTATCCAAGGTCACCTAGTTAATAAGTGACACAGATAGGGTCAAAACAAGCCTATCTGATTACAAAGCTCCTGTGCTACCACTATGCAATACTTTATATTAGTAAGTTAAATAAAATTTTAGTTTATTATATCTGGGTTGTTCAAATCAGGGTGTTCTTAGGGTATCCAAGAAAAGTTTTGCTTTGTATTATTCAAGTTCAGAAACTCTGCACTCTTTTTTTATTGCCAGTTTGTTTCAGTTACCTTTATCTTTTTCAGCCTGTGAACTTCATGTTTGAAAGGCAGGTTCAGGAACTTAGTTCTCAATCATGAATTATCTGTGATATGCGTTTTGTGCTCTGCTTGGCTTTTTTTCACTGTAGCAGTGATGTGGTGTTAAAGCAACAGAATCCAACAGATACCTATAGTAAATAATTTATCAATTTTGAGGTGGCTGAGTCGTAGGTGAAATATTAGCCTCTTAATCCTATTCTCTTATCTCACCTCCTTCCATAAAAAGAATTTCATATGGCTTACATAGATACACACAGTGCAAAAACCAAGAAATAAAATGAAAGAAGAAACAGGGACAAATGGGAAATAAAGGCATAAAACAAGATAAATACAAGGGTAGGACTAGAAAACCAAATCTTGGCAATAATTGCTAGTGGTAGCCACAAATCTATCTCAGAGCTTCTTAGCAAAGTCAGAAAGAAATTACAAAATCAGTCATCCTTTTCATAGGATCCATAGGGGAGAAGAGCAAATCAGCATCTCAGATTCCCTTCACCTTAAAAAATGGATATTCTGGGTGATATCAGGAAAATCACAGAGTAAGTAGCTCCATTCTTATCCTCCTATGGAAAATAAACAGAAACTGTCAGAATCAACTTTATCAGACTCTCAAGAAGTCAAAAGTTTAGAGCAACTGAGAGGCTGCCAAATCAAGAAAGAGGCAACTTTAAAATGGTAGGAACGCTTGTGGTATACTTACTTGCCTTTTCCCCACTCCCTCCCAAGCTGAGCAGTGGTATGAAAGATAGGAGCCACACTCCCAGTGGGTCACTGGTTCCTGGTTCTGGAAGAAGCATAGAAGACCTTATTTGAAAATTATTAGGTAGGTCTGTTCTAACCTGTCTGGGGGGCTACCTGAAGGAATGATGCAGGGTGCTCATTTCTGTTTTGCCTAGCTTGGAATTCACTCAGGCCAGAAAACTAGCGAGCATTGCTTAAACACATTGTAATAAAAGGCAAATGAACAAACTGCAGATGCTTGAGGCAAAAGATTACCAATGAAATATGCAATAGAGCTTGGAGAAAAATCTGAAGAAAAATTTGCTTGGGAAATTAGGGCACTCAAATTACCTGTGTATTTGAAGGAATTTAGAAGGCCATGCTCATGCCCAGGGCAAGATGCATGCTCAGAAAAGGCCTGAGAAGACCTTAGGTTTTCAACTTGGGCTGATCCCTAGGTTGAGTGTTGAAAGGCTAAGGTCAGGCTAAGTGTTGAAGGAGGGGCCCAGCACAACTCTCATGGCAGTTAATGTGTTAAAAAAACATAAGTTACGTGTTCACGCAAGGCATAGTTGGTTGCCAGTTACAGAAATTGGCTCAAGTAAGAAAGGAGTTCCGGTAATGACACAATAGAGAATCTTGTTTAATCCAATTAGAAGAATTCAATCATGTTTCAGTGTCGCGCCCGCCTTGCCAGCAAGGAAGACACGGCAACTGGAGTTCTTCTGACAGCGCTTTAATGGGGATATTCTTAGATTGACAATATGCGGAAGACCCTGAACGGGGAAGCACACACGCTTTTAAGGCCTTGGCGGACCTGAAACCTCTGGGGATAGGTTGGGAAGGAGATGCCGCCAGTTTTCATTGGCGCAACCTAGCATCCTTCATTTACATAGTTACACAACCGGCACTTCCTGTGACCTGACCAACACTGCGCATGCTCGAGAGTTGTTTATAGCAAAATGACCACCGGATACGGGCGCCATCTTAGAATGGCGTTGCCGCCGCGCCCCACATTTCAGGGGACTGGAAACCCTTTCCATCTCTTGTTCTCACTCACTGTCTCTTGTACCACATAATCTCTTACCTCTTCTTCTCTCGAAACATCTGAGTAACAATTGTACTTCTTATTTATCCTCTACTTATTTATCAAAGTGTGCATAGATAATCTTGGCTGTTCAAAATTGAAAGTCCCAGTCTTCCAGTGTACATGACTGTACCAGGCAGGTATGTATTCAGCAGCAATAAACAGGAAATCAAACTACAGTGGCTTAAATAGGTTTTTTTTATTTAATAAGTTTAGATACATGGGGTTATAGATGTTGTCAGAATAGCCTAATGATATCAGAGCCAACAGAAACTTGGAGATAATAAATGTGAGCTGTTTTAAGCTGCTAGATTTGTTATGCAGCAAAACTATTACAAAATGAAATAATGGACATCTCCAGAATATCCATTTAAACGTTCTACATGGGCTGACAACTCGTGATTCAGATATTTTTTCTTTCACTCTCCCAGTTATCTGCTCGTATAGAGGAAAAACTTTTTAATATTCAGGTTAGAGCAGTCTAAAAATGGAACTGAATCCTTCATAGGTGAATGAGTTCCCCATCTCTGAAGGTGTTCAAGCAAAAGCTGTATGACCATCTGTTAGAAATATTGTGGAAAGAATTCAGGCATCATTGAGTGGATGGCCTAGATCGGTGCTTTCTAACCCTTTTCATATTATAGATAATAATATTTGTATGGCACACTGGGGGTAAACAATAAGGCTGCTATCATGGAATGATATCATTATATCATTAGTCTGCTTATTTGGAAGCCCAAGACTAGATGACTTAAGGCTTTCACATACTTAGATTCTCCAGAGCAATGATTCTCATGGTGTGATCCCCACAACAGCAGAGTCAGTATAACCTGGGAACTTTTAGAATGCAAACTTTCAGCTCTACCCTAAATATACTGAATCAGAAATCTGGGGGTGCTCAGAAATCCATGTTTCACCAAGCCCTCCAGATAAAACTGGATTTAAATCTTCACATTTGAGCTTTCTGGATGTAATCTAGGAAAAAGTCACCTTGCCTCTTTGGAACTCACTATCATCCATAAAATTGGCTGAATATGGCACCCCCAAAGATTAAATGATATATAGTGTGTAGTGTAGTGCTCAACACATAATAGGCAGTCAATAAATATTACTTCTATTCCCATAGACAAAAATGAACTGGATTTAAAGAGCATTTATGAACACATTAAGCAGCTTGCCAATTGCATAAAATGACAAAAAAGTAAAAATCTCCCATAATTTCACTTAATAAAGATGAGCATTCTCAACATTATAGTTTCTATCATTCTAGTCTTTTTTTTCTACACCCAGTTATACTTAGAATAGATAAACTGCCTAAACAGCTTCTAATTGTAATGGCTGTATACTGCCAACTCTTGATTATCTGTTTGTCTACTTTGCAGATCATTGGTGGCAAATTAAAATCCCAAACTGGTTTCCCTATGCCACACAACATGTGTCTGTGCTGCCTTCCCCTGCTATCAATTAATATTTGCTTGGGAATGAAAATTCATTTTCGTATTGGCCTAAGGGAAACGGGCTGCCAAGAAATCAGAGCCTGCATTCTAGAGCACACTAGAAATAGAACTCAGATTACCTGGGACTTTATCTCTCTCCCTGAAGGCAGGACTCTGAGAATTGGCCCCTTAAGCACCTACTATGTTCAAGATATCTTACTTAATTAAAAAAATGAATCAAAACACTCTTTTTTCCAATTTATTTATTTATTTTCTTTTTTAAAATATCAGAATATTATGGGAGTAAAAACATTTGGGTTACATATAATGCCCTTGAATCGCCCAAGCCAGTGCTACAAGCATGCCCATACCCCATGCAATGTGCTCTGTACCCACTAGTTGTGAGTTTACCCATCCCCACAACCTCCCTCCCACCCGCCCAGCACCTAATGAATATTACTTCCATGTGAGCACATAAGTGTTGAACAGTTAGTACCAATTTGATGGTGAGTACATGTGGTGCTTGTTTTTCCATTCTTGAGATACTTCACTTTGAAGGATGGGCTCTAGCTTCACCCAGGATAATATAAGAGGTGCTTAAGAATTCTAGAAGAAAATGTTGAGAAAACTCTTATAGACATATAAGATTTGCCTAGGCAAAAGAATTTATGAAGAAGTCCCCCAAAGCAATCACAGCAGCAAGAAAAATTAATAAATGGGACCTGATCAGATTAAAAAGCTTCTGCACAGCCAAGGAAACTATCATTAGGGTGAATAGACGACCTACGGAGTGGGAGAACATATTTGCATGTTACACATCTGATAAAGAGTTGATAACAAGAATCTATATAGAACTTAAGAAAATCAACAAGAAAAAATCAAATAACCCTATCAAAAAGTGATCAAAGGACATGAACAGAAACTTTTCAAAAGAAGACAGAATAATGGCGAGCAAACATATAAAAAAGTGCTCAACATCTCTACTCATTAGGGAAATGCAAATCAAAACCACAATGAGATATCACTTATCTCCAGTGAGAATGGCCTTTATCAAAAAGTCCCAAAACAACAAATGTTGGCATGGATGCGGAGAGATAGAAACACTCCTACACTGCTGGTGGAACTGCAAATTAGCACAGCCTCTGTGGAAAGTAATATGGAGATAACTTAAAGAACTAAAAATAGAAAAATAGAAATACCAAACACACTCTTAATGGAGAGTCCAATTTACCAAGGGAGTTAAGATAGGCATATTGAGAATTGCAATATAGTATAGGTCAGGTCCATTCAATTCAGTTCAAAGTCACAAGTATTTATAGTCTATCTACTACGTTCCAGGCCTCCAACGAAGTGCTGAGATGCAATGATGAATAAGATGCTATCCCACTTTTCAAAGAGCTCACCACTGGGTAAAGACAAAAATGAATATAGTCCAGAAGTTGGTTGGGTTAGCCTTATTCCTCAGAGATCTTGGAAAAGTTGGTTTTGCGATTTATCATTCCATGATATATGAACTCCTGAATCTCTTATGATTTCTGTAATCATTTGTGGGGCTTATAACCTCTTGCTTTCTTTGGACTCTGGCCTCTGGCTCCTGCATCTACACATACTGTCTGTATTTTACTCCAATACAATTTACACATAAAACTCAACCCTTCACCAGTTTTCACAAGAAATTTTGATGCAATAAATCTTTCATGACTTCTAGACTTCGTTCAAAACTTGGAGATAACAGGGAAAGCTCAGAGCATGAACCATATGTCTTTCCATCATTTTCTTTCTCCTCCTCCCATCTCTTCTCCCAGCCTTCTCCCTTTCAGATTTCTGCCATAGTTCCAAACACTTTCCTCTCAATTATGCAGAGCACTTTTGTCCTCCCCAGGTCCTCCCTACCAGCTTGCTTACCCCTAACCGATAAAGATATCCAGCCAAATAAAGACTCCCTTTTTAAAATGAATCAACCCCCTCCATGCAAGGCAGCTAGGTTTATATTTGGCAAATTTACTTTTGCATTATATCTATAAATAAAAGTATTAGCATACCAGACCCTGTTAATTGCCTTCCTAATACCCAATCCTTCTTTCTTCCTTGCCATCAGAACCCTAAATCTGTTCTGGGCAGCAATGTGACCAGCCTGAGGTGAGATATTCACTTTTATAGTTTCCTTAAAGTCAGGATGGCCATGTACCCAGTTTTGACCAATGATCATAAAGAGAAATCAACTGGAGGAGGCCATGGTAAAGCTTTTTCTCTTCTAATAGAAGGGGCAGATGCAGCTTGTGTTGGGAAAGGACTGACTGGCTCCCGTGAAATAATGTACTTACCCCTGGTCTATTCAACTATGGTTAGGAAGTATGATCATGTTGTAATAACATAGCAACTCTTGTTGCAACCATGTAGGTGGTAGAGTGGAGGAACAGGATAAGAGTAGAATTCCTAGAGAGAGTTTGGGGTAGATAATCCCCTAGGTAGGTGCTACAACAAAGTTAGAAGAGGAATAGTACTAGGGGCTTGAAGAGATTGTTTGCATTGGCCAGAATATTCAAGAATGCTCATATTTTGCCTTACTCTTTCTTCTCAATTGTTCCCTAAGAACAGAAAAAGTTTTGAAATGAGGAACAAAGTACCATGTTATTATTAGTTGGACCTGGGTCCAATGCATCTAATATACAGTTCTGGCAAACCTGATTTGAAGTGCATGGCACAAGCTTGAGGCTCAAAAGAGGCTGTTATTTCCTCAATTTAGCATGAATAAAAATATTATCTTTCTATGAAATACAAGGCACAAGAACCTTAGGTAAAGAGAAAGAACTTTGACAATCCCAGCAGAATGGAAGGAGAAGCTGCCTGGTCTGAAGATCCCATTCTTCAGTCCACAAGTAAATGTGACTGAAGCAGTGTCTTGCCATCTGATCTATTGGTTTGGTGTTCCACCCTATTTAGAAAGAGGGAAGAAAAGTGTAGGAAAAGATGTGGGAACCATCTGTTACGGATATTTCTGATATGAGGAGAGGCATCAAGACTCCTCTCCCCTTAGTTTCTTCTGTATTTTATTTTCTCTTAACCCATTGGGCTTAATAGCCAAGATGATGGTCAGCCATAATCATCCCCCTTGTGAAAGAAGACCCATGGACAATCAGAGAAGTTCTGTCCCTTCTTTTGTGATACCATCTCCCTGACATTCATCAATCTTTTTTTATCTTCCCAGGACGAAAGGCTACACAGCAAGCCAAAAATTTACCTGCTATTTTATTTCCCATATCAAATTATACACACACACACACATATATATATATAAATTGTGCAGCCTGGTTCAGTGAGTACTACATGGTGGCATGGTCCCTCTCAGGATTAAGTTTCTGCAAAGATAAAGTCCCACACTGAAACCTGCTTCCTTTGTAGAAATTAAATATCCAAAGATATTAAAGCCAAAAATTATCTTCTCCCCAATTTCTTATTTTGCTTTATCTTATCCTGAGGAGGTGTGACCCAGATGCCTGGATGGAGTCTGGCTTCCTTTAGTAGCTGCATGGTTGGCTGTCTTTTTCTGGGATTGTAACTCTTCTAGAACTTCTGAAGTTGGGTTAATACAACTTCAAGTCTCCCTTGGGTCTCCCTTTTCTCAAGTTCCAGTCCCACACTCATAAAATGTAGGACGAAGTGATTACAACAATTCTAAGCAAAAATAATGTTATCATATTGCTGTTACCAGCTCTGTTGTTTAGGGAACAAGGATAGAGAGTCAGCAAAAAGAAAAATCTTGGTTTTAACTTGACCTGTATGCCTGTCAGTTTGTGCTACTTGTGCAGTGTCTATAACCTATTAAGTAAAATTCAAACGAGGGAAATTGACTGTGGAGAGAGCAGGTGAGCTGACACATTTTTTTCTAAAAGTCTCATGGAATGACAAATCTTTATTAGCTCTGTTCTGCTACTATTGGCACTTATCAAACATGCATCCATGGCAGTATTGCTTTCCCTCAGCTTTTGAATTCCCCAGGCTTTGGTTACCTAAATGGCAACACAAAAATTTCTTGTACCATTTAATTTTCCTGCCGCAGCAGGATGTGACCTGTCTTGGAGCAATATACCATCCTCAGCTCCAGGTGAGAGATGGGATGAGGTGGGGGAGAACAAAATCCGATCCTTCCAAGAAATGCTCAAAAACATGTGAATCAAAATAATTTTTATCTATAAAGGGCCTTTCCTGGCTGGCCATAAGAACTTTGCTTTTTCCATGTGGGACTCTGCCTTCTAACCTAGCTTCAGCAGAAGTGCAGCTACCTGTTCAGTCTGCATTCCCCAAGGATCTCCTACGTCAGGACAGAATCTCTTTTCCTCCTAATACCAGCTGCAAGTGTAATTACTAAACATAGGGGACTGCATGAAATATTTTCTGTGAAAAGCTATGGGAAAGTGTGATTGAAATGTGGCTCACTTGAAGCCTTAATGAAGTTCTCTAATGGCACTCTGTTCCCAAGCTCAAATCCAAATGTTACTGTTTTCTGACCAGCCACATAACATAGGAATCTAAATTGATTCCAGTATCCCTAGGCAGAGAGAAAAAGAAAAGAATAGCTGGAACTTCCCCAAGGTAGGTCTTGGCCCTCTTACTGTATCCACAGAATGGGGAGAAGAGGGAGAGGAAAGGAAGGACCATGCATGTGCATGGGACCTATTTGCAAACATTAACCCACTTATTATTAAATCTGGCATAATCAGAGTCATGCCATCTGACCTATAATATAAATATTCCCTTTTTGGGGGGAGGAATGAAGTAAGGGCAGGGTAGAAAGATAGGTACCTTCCTGGTATAGGTAGAGGGCCTGAGCGCTACTTTCTTTATTACAAATAGAAATTACTGAGGCAAAATGGTGTAAAAGGAACTACAGTTTTCTAGTCAAAGGGAAACGAATAAGCAAAGATAAAGGAGTGTTGAATGGTATGATATGGAAGAGCAGTATGTTTATTTGTCAGGAATAGCAATTAAACTCAAACTAGCTGAGCACCAAAAGGAATTTAGAATGAGGAGAGAAAAGTGTCTTATGGAACCCAAAACCAAGAAGGCAGGTCTGCTTCAAGGAATAAGCTGGAGCTAGGAACTGAACTGCTATCTGGAGTCTCTCTCCCTTTCTCATTGCTGCATCTCCCTGTGTGCCTTCTTCACCTTTTATAGCAGACCAACTTTTTCTCTTTCCCAGACCATATGGCAGAAAAAACGAAAACCTTACAAAATTCTCCCCCTGCTTAAAAACATTTCAGATCTATTTCCCAGACTAGGCTGAAATTTCTTGGTCTATATTCCAGATTCCTGAGGAAAGACTATGATAGTCCCAGTTTCCTCAACTATGGCCAAAGGGTCACATAATATAAAAATTTCTATAGTAATGTTGGGATGAAGCCGGTGGGAAGAGAAGCTCCCAGAAGAAGGGCAATGTTCATCAAAGATGGTTTGGAAGAGAGGTAAGAATGAAGGTAAGGAGCCCAATTAGGAAGTTGTTGAAATAGTCCAGAATAAAAAATGATGAAGGCCTAAATTAAGGCACTACTGATGGCAGTGCAAGTGTAAAGGAAAGATGGATATGAGAGATATTTGGGAAATAGAATCAGTAGGACTTATTAACTTAATTAGATGTAGGGGGGCAAAAGAGAGAGTCCAAAGTGACTTTCAAGTTTTTCATTTGGGTAAACAATGTAAATACACTAACCAAGATAAGGCATATAGGACTGTTGGGGGCCTGTCAAGCTTGGGGCTACATCCCTTCTTGGAACTAGATCATATTTTGCTTCTTTTGGTCTCAATGAGACAAAAAGTTCAGTATACTAAGAGACAGAGCTGAACCAAACATTTTCACATGTCCTTTATTCACTATTGCAGATAGCAAGATCCAGATCAACTTTCTGCTTGAAGTAGGCATTTTCAGTTGTATGAACTGTTTTGATTCCTGAAGCTGGTATTGCTCACACAGGGATTGGAGGCAAACTATAGAGGAGTTTTCCCTATAGCAGAGATCTGAGCATCTGGCAGAACTGAAGGACTGTCAGTTGACTGTTCCAAGAGGTATATGAAGTGTTCTTATTCCTCCCTCTCTCCTTTATTTATTTTATTTTATTTTTCACTTTTTATGGGCAGCAATCTGGGTGAAATGCAGTTACAATATCCTTTTGCACTATCTGGCACAAAAAAGACACATTCTTCCCTAATTTATGGATATATATTGATAGCTATCTCTATCTATTTGTCTATCTATCTATATAACTAGCTAGCTAGCTGTTACAGTCTACTACAATTCCCAGGCAAGAGGTCTTTAAGCAGAGGATATGCAGAGTCATTCATTCAACAAAGATTTATTGAGGGCCTGCTATGTACCAGGTACTATTCTAAGCATTAGAGATACAACAGTGAACAAAGCAGACAAGAATCCTTGTCTTCATAAAGCTTCCACTCTAGTGATTCAATCTATTCTCCTTTGGTGCATATATGTGGCCTATTTTTTAGAAAAGGTATAGAAGTCTTGGCTTAACTCACATAAAATGGCCATAATCCAGTTCTTTCATCTGTTTCTGTATGTAGGTGAAATCATTATGTGACATAATCAGGATCTCCCTGTGGGGAGGTTTTTTTTGGAGGGGGGAATCTACCCTAACAAAGAAGAATACGTTACCATGGGAAGATGATGAATTCAGGTATGAACAGGTTGGATTTGAACTTCTTGGGGGGTATCGAAGTGAGGATGTCTAGTAGACAACTTTGGATCTACTTATCTAGATATCAGTAAGGAGCTCAGAGCTAGCAACAAATATTTGAAGGTCATCCATGCATAAGTAATTGAGTATGGAAAGTAGAACAAAAGAAATAGGCCAAGGGTAGAACCATGGGGAGCAACAATATTTAAGGTGTGGGAAGAAGAAAAAGAGTTCATGAAAGTTACATAAATGAAAAATATAATGAGGAAGGAAAGGAATAAGAAGAATGTATGTCTGTAAGTCAAGTGAGTAGAGAATTTCAAGCAGACCAATGTGATAAACACTCTCATATGTGGCAGTGAAGTCCAATAAGAAAGGGGCTAAAAAGTGCCTATTGCATAGAGAAATTTGTCAGTAATTGGTGTTCTTAACAAAAGAGGCTTTAGTGAAGAGGTGGAGGTGAAATCCCTATCACAATGGTTGAAAGGTGAATGGAAGTGAAGGAATAGAAGCAGTGTATATAGATAAACGCTTTTGAGACCTCTGGGTGAGAAAGAAGGAAAGGTGAGAGGGTGACAGGAGACACTTCTAGGAAACTAGAGGAGGCTCAAGGATCAAAGGAGAATATTTCTTTTAAGAATGGAGGAGCCTTGAGTACGTTTATAGGCTGAAGAGAATGATTCAGTAGAGATAGACAGGTGCAAGGTATTGGAGAAAGAAAGAAAAAGTGATAAGGTCAGATCTCTGAGCAGCTGGGTAAGACAAAGATCAGGAGCTCAGATGGAAGATTTAGTTTTACAGTCTATGTGAGACTGGAGGGATAAAGGTATAATATGGGAGCGGATGTAGATTGTAGGAGAGAAAAATTCCTATTACCTTTAATTTTTTTAAGGAATGTGGGTAATGAAGTTATCAGTTGGGTGGTGGGTTTGGTGAGTACGTGATAAAGTCATCAGTCATAGTGGAGAATGGTTAAGATTTGGAATAATAGCTGAGGAGAATTGGAGAGGGACTGACCAAGATAAAGTAAAAAGATTGCCAAGTGGTGCTAAGATGAGAAACTAAATCTGTGGTGACATCAATTTGCATTAAAAGGTCAGTGATTTTCTTCAGAGGAGCTGCAATGGAAATAGTGAATGAAGATGAAGAATTACAGCACACAGACATACAGGGTTCAAGTGTTTGGATTTCTAGGAATTACTCCAATTATGGAGGCCCTTTATATTATAAGTCAAGATGAAATCATCCAAGGAGCTTTCTCAGAAACTTTATCCAAAGTCTATCCCCAATTCTGTACCCTCTTCCTTAAATATATCTATCAATTTATGATATTCCATTTATGTTAACTGTTATTTTCTCTTCTTGCATTGTTAGATCATAAACTCTTTGGGGCTGGAGCACTACCTAGTATTTGTGCCAGATCCCCAAACAAGTGTTAATAATAGTACCTTGCCCTTGACAAAGACTCTTTTTTTGACCAAACTAGAGTCAGGCTCCTTGAGCCCTCTCAACTAAGCCCTGACCTTGGGCTCTGTTCTTGGCCCTCTTAGTTCAGTTTTAGAAAGAATTCCACTGAGTCAGTTTAGTGAAAATTCTCGACCCTTGGTTTCTGATAACCCTGGATATCTGATCAGATTCTTCATCTCCTACTGTCCCTATCTTATCACCCTGGTCTGCCTTTAGCAAGAATCCTGTTGAGTTGGTATAGCAAGAATTCCCCTAGACTTGATGTTTACTCTTACCACAGAAATTTTCCATCCACTGATCCTTAGTTATAAATCCTCACTTGTCCTTGTTGGAGTCAGAGTTGAGCCCCGTCTCTCTTCCCTACTGCAAAACATTATCATGGTGGTCCTCCTTGAATAAAGTCTTCTTTACCATCTTTAACAAGTGTCATGAAAAATTTTTCTTTAACACCATATTTACCCATCAAATATAGACCTTTTTCAAAGTCTTTGACATGGCATATAAGGCATTTCACAATTTGTCCCCAACCTACTTCTCCTATACTCAACTCCATTGTACCCTTATGCTGCCCAGCCCCTAAATAAAGATAATATGTATAAGTCAAACTTTTTTACTTTTTCTGAGCACGTCATCAACTTTGACATTTTCTGGGCTTTTGAACATACTTTTTCTTTTGCATAGGCTATTCTTATTGCCTTCTGGCAAACTCTTACTCATCTGTTAACATCCAGAGCAATGTCACCATTTCTATGACTTTCTTTTGTTTTTGATTTTTTTGAGACAGAGTCTCACTCTGTTGCCCTGGCTAGAGTGCCGTGGCGTCAGCCTAGCTCACAGCAACCTCAAACTCCTGGGCTCAAGCGATCCTCCTGCCTCAGCCTCCTGAGTTGCTGGGATTACAGACATGTGCCACCATGCCCGGCTAAATTTTTCTATATAGTTTTAGTTGTCCAGCTAATTTCTTTCTATTTTTAGTAGAGACGAGGTCTCGCTCTTGCTCAGGCTGTTCTCAAACTCCTGAGCTCCAACCATCCTCCTGCCTTGGCCTCCCAGAGTTATAGGATTACAGGCGTGAGCCACCGCGCCTGGCTGACTTTCTTATTTATTTAAGAAGGATTTCCTCTTGATCTACTAGGTGCATCTACTATGCCCGCACAGAGTTTGGTTTCTGAAGAACCCACTGACTTGTAATTGTAAAGGTAAATAAAGGTGAATAAAGGCGAAAGAGACTATTTCCTCCCTCTTAGCTTCTTAGAATATCTCTTTGGGGGACATAGTGAATGTTTATTCTTTTTCTAACTTTTGGAATATAGAACAATTCTCCAGGGACTAGACAGTCTCAGTTTCCAGTGTTACAATGCACACATTTCCAAAGTGAGGAGTCGTATTTCCCTTTGAAATGTAAAGACATGTCTTCAAGGTTAATGTAGAAGCCCATCTCAAAGTGCTACCATTTGTCTTTTAGGAAGACTAGAGGTGTCTTTCTGGAGGTAAGAGAAGTTTTATTACAGTTTTGAAATAAGTCCATTAACTAAATAAATAGCTACCTCAATTTCCAAGTGAACTTTCTATTTGCTTTACTATATACATTGTGTGGAATTTTATCTTGAATTTGTAATCTTTTGTAGGCTGCCTATATGCATATACTATGTTGTGCTTAATAATAAATCAGCTTTCTTTTAAAACATTTTTTAATTCTTTTTAGAGATGGGTCTTACTATGTTGGCCAGGCTGGTCTTTAACTCCTGGCTTCAAGGGATCCTCCTGCCTAAGCCTCTGGAGTAGCTGGGATTATAGGTGTGAGCACCACACCCAGCTATAAATCAGGTTTCTTTCTTTCCATATCGATTTGGATAGCTCTTCTTGTTGGTAGGAGTTTTTACTTTGCCAACAGTAGAGGCAGATAGATTGCTGTGGGTAAAAGAGCTCAGATTTTGTCTTGAAATCCCATGAAAAAAATATTGAAGGAGTTTACATACAGCAGCACAATTCTGTATCTAGAAAGGAACACAGAAGAATTAGACTAGCAACATTTAATATATTTATTACTCTATTTCACTGTAAACATAATACATATGTACTACCAAATGTAATGCGTTCAATAAGTGGACAGAGAACACAGGCTTTATGTGATGAAATACAGGTCTTAGAAGATATAAGAAAATTCTGTCAAAAGTCTGTTCCTGTGAGTTATTGATGGTCAATGGAAAAGGCTGAACACTAGGGAATTGTCTTCCTTTGAACCTATTATAAAAGGCATGTCTGTACTACATGGAAGGAAAGGTATGAGCTGTGTGAGAACCCTATCCAACTTCATCGCCACATTCACAGCTGTAATACACATTCCCCATGTTATGTTCTTCCCCATTAATTATGGCTTGTTGATTATCTCCATCTGATGCTTCTATAATATTTAATTAGTCCTGGAGTGATTCACTCTTTCACTTTTCCAATTGTTCTTTTCTTTCTTCAATATTTTCTGGCTGGTCCTCATGAAGTTTCATGTTGAGCTTACAGTCCATTTGAGCTTTCCATGAAAGTTTCAATTAGCACTTCTGGGGCTTCTCAGAGTTCTTACACATGGTACAGCTATTTTTACACTTCTTAAAATGTTTAAATCTTTTATTAAATAAACATCCAGCTGTGCAAATTTTGTATGTTTATGCATTGTATTAAGTTCAAAATTAGTGACATATTTTTATCATTAAACATTACAGGAACTCTAAGCCTAATTTCAAAAAGATGTAAATCAGCCTCTGGAAAATTGCACAAGTTTTGTATATACTCACTGCCTACATGTTAATTCTCAGTGTAAATATTTTAAAATTAATACGTGTAGTTTTGGAAGGATTACTGGATATTTACACGTTCATTAATTGGAGGGTTCATGTAGATTTCTTACCCCAGTGAACCTTGATGAAACATATCTAAGTGCTTTATAGATCTAGATGTATCTCAGAAACTGCACGAATGGGTCTGTGGCTGGGTGATTAAGGGGGAGTATGGAAGGAGCTAGGGCTATAAAAATAGAGGCAAGATCTTAGAGGACTTTGAATGTTAAGCTAGGGAGTTTGTACTTTCTCCTTTATTACAGGCAATGGGGATCTATTGAAAAATAACTAAGTACTTACTCTGTGCCAGAGTAAGTTATGTATTTAAATGCTTTATATGCAGTCTCTCATTGAATTCTATTGTACTATTCTATTACTACTATAATTATCCCTATTTTACAGATGAGGAGGCAGATTCAGAGAGGTTAAGCATCGTAGCTCAAGGAAACAGAGCTACTTGGTGGCGGAACAGAAATTCAAATTTGGCTGTAATTCCAAAGCCCATTCTCTAAACCAGAGGGAAGTGAGAGTAGATTTGCGTTTTATAAAGATGACTCTGGTAGAAGTATGAGAATGGGAGACAAGTCTAACAGCAAAGGCAGGGAGACTAAAGAGGATGTTGTTGCAGTATTCAAGAACTGTTAGGCCCTATAAGGGGGTTTTCCCATAACCATCTGAGTTATGCAGACGAATGATATGGTCAGTGAAGTTATTTAGAAAACTCTTCTGGCAGCCCTGTGAAGAATGGATTGGAGGAAGCAAGACTAAAGGCAGCGAGATAAGTAGGAAGGTTGTTGAGACTGTCACTCTCAACCTCCGAGGTACCTGTCTAGGAGTTAGGAGATGGTCGTGTCCCAAGTCCCCGGACCTTTTTCGAATTTCAGAACACCCTGGACCTCTCCTACCCACCCTTACCCTGACGTCGCTCCATTTAGGCGCTAGGAAATGAGGTTTTATGCACTTTTCTAGGTCGCAGACCGACTGGTCCGAGCTCCGACAGCGGCGCCAGCGGTGGCTGCGGTCGCCGGCGGGGGTGGGGCGCATGCGCGCCGTTGCTAGGCAACGGCGGTCCGGGCTCCGCGGTGGTATAGGCGCCGGGGCTGTGTGTAGGCAGCGGCGCCAGAGGAGGAGGAGCACGAGGATGCAGCTGCGACCGCGGCCCCAAGAGGGAGCCGCCGCTGCTCTGTGGCCTCGGGGGCCAAGGGACGGCAATCAGGCCTGGGGGTCGCGTCGCTGAGGGGGCTGTGGCGGCGGTCCCGTCAGAGGCTCGGGCCTAGTATCCCTGGAGGGTCCGGGCCGCTGGGCGAGGGCCTGCCCCCCATTGCTTCCCCTCGTCCCTCCACGTCGATGGTGGTGAAGTTGGCAGTGCCAGGGAGCGGAAGGCACCAGTCTGCCACCCCTTGCACTCATCTCCTCTCTGGCCGCAGCTCTTGGACACCTGCGCCGCCGCCTCCTCTCGCCCGCCGAGACCACCCCCGGCGGCGGGCGGGGGAGGGGCTCCCCACCCTGCAGGGGCTGCGTCGAACAGGGCGACGACTGGGACCGTAGGAGAGTAGGGTGAGTAGTGGCACCGCACTCGCCTGATGCTAGGGCGCCTTTCCGGCCTCCGGCCCCGGGAAGCGAGCAGCGAAGCGTGGCTTTCTCCTGCAGAAGCTTTTGATGCCTCTTTTACATCTGCTCGCGGCTCTTTATTCCCTTTAAGGTAGTTTTCCTTCCCAGAGCCACCACTTCTGATCTCAACCCTGGCGTCCAAGAATGTGGGGTGGGTGCTTAAGGCCTGGCTTTGCTGCTTAGATGCCATAGATGCTAATTCTAGGTACAGTCACGCAGTCTGGTCCCTGATTCGGGGACAGAGTCTTCCAGTGCCTTGCTCGCCCCTTTCCCCTTGCTCTGACTTTCGCTCTTGGGAGGTTCAGCCTGACCACAGGCTTCTCAAGAGCCCATTCCCTGGGCTGCTTTCGCTCCATGCCTCAAGGGTTGAACAGATAGCTAGAGTGGTCCCTTGCTTTTCAGTGTTATTGCACTAGTGTGCCAAGAGCTTCTGAAAGCTTTGTGCCTGGCTTCTGACTCCTGACTACTGACATACAAGAGTTAGGAAAATAGTACTTATATTTAATAATAATAAAACAAACTAGCAACACGCACTCCACTAGACTTCCAAAGTGCCATCAAACTTGAAGAGAAGTAGGCAAAGAGTGGCTGATTGATAACAGGGGAAACAAGTTTTACGAACTAACTACTCTTCATCCAGAATGACATACTTCTTTTTTTATAAATATGATGATTAACCTAAAATGTCCCTAATAAAAGAGAGGATGGGTTGTGATTTATCTGTTCTTCCTGAGGTAGCCTACAGTTGAAAATAGTTGCCTCTAGAAAATATTGGCATTAGACACCTGAAGTGATATTTTGGACAAGGTGATTAGATGAGTATCTAAAATTGTGAGGTGCTTTTTTGAAAATTAATAATAGTATCTTTGATGAATGAGATTGTTTCCTTAAAAACAAATGGTTGAAAAATATTACAGTTCACTGCTGATTCCTTTCAAAATTTGACTAAATTTAAAATAACTAGTCTTCCCAGAGATGGTCAACAAATAGCTATGATTATTATTGGAAATTAATCAGTTAACAGAAAAATATATTCAGAAGGCATTGGGGTAAATCTCCTTTGCTAAGCAGGTATTGCACATTTCTGTCTTAGCTGCTTATGCCTATATCAAAGGAAGATCTTTGGAAAGAGAGCTGGTGAATTAAAATGATGGGTAAACTGGTGAGAAAATTAAAATTACCTTACATGTCAAGTTCTAAGTCCTATAGTGGTTTAAGGCAGGTACATATCTTAGTTAAATTGCTAAACCTCAGTGGTGGCAGCATGTGAAATAGGGCAAGGAACTGTCAGTTTCTATTATAATAGGGTCATCATTCTCAATATTTTTACCTAATTACTGAGTCTCGAGGCAAAACAGCATTACACTGAGTACCAGTGATGTATCAATAAATTCTAATTTTCCTTAAATATGTAGTTTTTAAAGTGTTACCATATTCTAAAATATGATCTTTATTATGTCAGTGGACCCAAAATTTTCCCACCTGAGCACATCTCTAGATTTTATAATGGAAGTTTGTGGGATAAAAGGCTTTTACCCAATAATTCTTTTCAGAGCAGATTTTCCTGGAACATAACTTTTTTCACTAAATGAAAGATACCTGTAGCCAATTCAATGTAGGAAGAAAAGTGGAGAGTAGAATTCCTCCTTAAAGTATGGTACTTATAAACAAAATGAAAGAAAAACTTTCATACACAAGTTGTAAACTAATATTCAAAGGAAATGTCTTACATAGTTATTCTCTTAATACCATTTCTTATGAATTGTTAACTCTTTTTAAATTACTGGCATCTACAAGTTCTTCTGTGGTCTGATTAATTCTTATTTTCCTAATAACAAGTGTACCACTGGGATTTGATAAGGAGATTAATTTTGCTACTGATGGTATTCTACTGTAATAGAAGGTTTTTGTAACAATTTTTTTTGAGACAGGGTCTCTCTCTCTCTCTCTCTGTTGCCCAGGCTAGAGTACAGTGGCTTCAGCCTAGCTCACAGCAACCTCAAACTCCTGGGCTCAAGCAATCCCTCTGCCTCAGCCTCTCAAGTTGCTGGGACTACAGGCATGCACCACCACATCCAGCTATTTTTTTTCTATTTTTAGTTTTCCAGCTAATTTCTTTCTATTTTTAGTAGAGATGGGGTCTCACTCTTGCTGAGGCTGGTCTCGAACTCCTGACCTTAAGCGATCCTCCCAGCTCGGCCTCCCAGAGTGCTAGGATTATAGGCGTGAGCCACCACACCTAGCCTATAACCATTTTAAAATGCAATAAATATTAACTGAAACCTGAAATTGGATTTTGATATGATTAATAATGAGAAAATGTATGTTTCTAACAACGTTCATTTAAAACCAATGTATAGTATTAGTATCTCCATAACATTTCACAGTCATGAGTTACATAGCTCCTTATTATGCTTACTTTCTGTACCTCATATCCACTTTTCCTAACCACTATAGATATTGTTTTATTCTCACTGTCACTTCTAAGCTACTTCTGTGGCCCCTATATGAGTTTTACAAAAGACAGTTATCTTTTTTAAAAGTTATTCAGGAAAGATTTTCTGTGATAGACCAAACCTATGTTGGATAAACTGTATTTGAAACTGAGTGATTCGACTAGAAGTAGCATCAAGGAAAATAATTACCCAGGTTCTTTTAAAATACTGTGCCTAACTCAGGCAATTTTTGAATCACTAGATTTTTATTTCAAAAGTAATTTGTTTTCTTTATTATAGGAAGTAAAAAGTCAGAACTTAGATCCTTCTGGAATAAAAGTAGGGATCATTTCATCTGGATTGAATCAGAGTTCATAATTACATTTTTACCATCTAAACTTTCTACAGTTATACTTAGGGGTGTTTTTTCATTTTAGAATAAAAAGGAATATCTTCTCTATTTTTCCATTGTCTTATTGCCACTGCTTTGTATTTATATAGCATATTTCATCAGAGGAATTCAAATAATTCTTTATATATTCTGTAACATTTCTTACCATTTACCTAGATAGTAAGATATATTACTTACATAAGTAATAAGTTTGATTCCACAGGTCATATATAAGCCAGTCTCATTACTTAAAAGTTGCTCCTTGCCCTTTGCAGGGCTGGGCATGTATCATATACTAATATATTTAATGGTTATTGCTGAGTTTAATCTCTAAATGTGCACATAGAACCTTATATTCTATTTCTCTTCCTGCATACTTTGAAGACTATCATTATTAACTGGATTTTTATTATTAATATAAAAATATTAATTATCATAGATTGTATTATTTTTTCTAAATTGATCCAGATACCTGTGAGTCCACAAAAACAGAAAAAATAGAGGTAGAAGAAAAATAAAAAAATGTGTGTTAAATTTTATGTTTCATTTTTTTCTAATTTGCAATAATTTAGGGAGAATAAGTCTAAAATGGTTGATTTGGAATTTTAGAATATTTTTTATCAACTGCAGTTTTTATGGTTTCCTTGTACGAGTAGTAACCAGAACTAGGTAACAAAGTATTACCCTTAGGAATCTTGCTTTAATAAATAGATGATAATGATTTTGTAGATAGAGTATCAATGGATTATATGTAAAGATATATTTCTGAAGTATTTAAAAGGCGTGGAAGCATTTGTTCTTTAAATGGTTTCGGTATCCTTTCTATTCATGCTATCTTGTTTTATAATTTGTTTACCAAGTTCTATGCAAAAATAATCCCCAAATCAATGTAACCTCAGCCCCTATCTGAATTATCACTAATTCTGAATCAGTGGGGTCCAAATTACAGTATAACAAAATTTTATTAATTAGGCCCTACTAATCAAGATTTTGTTACAGTCTTGATATATATAGTAGTCATGCTAAAAGTACATTACACTCTGTAGGAGAAGCAGCCAGAGTCCTACCATAGGTTCGAAGTATTAGAGGTTCTTTACTGGGTATCAGAGATCTGATACTGAATTAAAGTAAGTGCTAAGAGGGATGAAGGTAGGAACATCTAGACTTATATATTTAAAAACATCTTCTAAGTGCTGTATTACTAATTAGGGCATTAATTAGACTATTTTTGATAAAAGAGATTTGAACATCCATTAATAGTGTAAGCAAAATTGAGACAATAATTATGGTAAACTGCTTTCAGGTGTTTTGAAAACTGCAGTAGCAATATTATCTGCATGTGAATTCTGTGCACTTACAAATCTTATCAATTCATCGGAGTAAGAAAAGTAAAGTGTGCATTAAAAGTTACACCCAGAATTAATGTCTTTTGCAGCAATTTGGATGGAACTGGAGACCATTATTCCTGGGGGAAATATCTCAAGAATGGAAAAACAAACACAACATGTACTCTCTAATAATTTGGAACTAATCGATGGGCACACATAGGCACAGAGAGAAGTAAAAGTCATTGGCAATCAATAAGTGGGGGATAAAAAGCTACCTAACAGGTACACTGAACACTGTTTGGATAATGGGCACACTAATAGCCCTGACTTAAGCATAAAAACTATCCATGTAACAAAAACGTTTGTACCCCCTTAATATTTTGAAAGAAAAAAAAACTTACACCAGTAATCTTAATATGTTGATGGTGTTATCACAGCTCTGAAATCAGTAAAACTTCAGGACCTTCTTCTTCCCCTGTTCTGAATTAATAATCATATAATGAATGCATGCATATTGATACTGATTTGTTATATTTATGTTATGATGCAAGAGGCACTAAAATCTAACATTTCTGATGTTCTGGGATGAAATTCTTCTGACATGAAACTGGAACTTCCAGTCTGGTTAATTTTAACAAGTTAACCAGAACAGAGCACAGCTAAACCTAATACTCGGGTTGCTAGAGAGAGGTATGGCATTAAGGTTATTAATTATGAAATGTCCGATTTCCTGAAGTACTGTTTGACAGTTGATATCTCTGATATTTGACTTTGACACTTCTTTTATTTTTATTGTGAAGGTACATCCTCAGTCTTTCAAATGCACATTTTGGTGTGTAGATTATCTTTTAATTTTTTTTAGAGAAACTTTTGTGAAAAATTCACTCAAGATGGTTAACAGATTTAAACCCAAGGCATGAAACCTTAAGATTCCTAGAAGAAGATGTTGGGAAAACCCTATCAGA
>VBSM01000937.1:4334248-4346801 GCA_008086735.1 Cheirogaleus medius | reverse complement strand
ATCATCAGCAAAGAGTGAGAGTTTGATCTCGTCTGCTCCCATTTGTATGCCCTTAATTACGCTCTCTTGTCTGATTGCTATAGCAAGGACTTCCAGCACTATGACCAACTGGCTTTATACTTTAATATACTTTCCTGCTGCTTTCAATCTGCCTTTATCTGAACTTTAAAGGACTCTCTTTAGCATGTTTTTTGAGACAGAGTCTCACTCTGTTGCCCAGGCTAGAGTGCTGTGGCATCAGCTTAGCTCACAGCAACCTCAAACTCCTGGGCTCAAGCAATCATCTTGCCTCAGCCTCCTGGGTAGCCAGGACTACAGGCATGCACCACCATGCCTGGCTAATTTTTTCTATTTTAATTGTCCAGCTAATTTCTTTCTATTTTTAGTAGAGACGGGGTCTTACTCTTGCTCAGGCTGGTCTCGAACTCCTGAACTCAAGCAATCCTTCCTCCTCAGCCTCCCAGAGTGTTAGGATTACAGGCGTGAGCCACCACGCTGGGCCTCGTTAGCATTTTTGTGAGGTAGATCTAGTGGTGATGAACTCCCTCTGCTTTTGGTTATCTGGAAAAGTCTTTATCTTTCTTTTTTGAAGGACAAGTTTTCTAAATAGAATATTCTTATTTGACAATTTTTTTCATTAAGCACTTTGCATTTATCATATCATTCCCTTCTGGCCTGTAACGGTTCTGCTGAGAAATCTGTTGATACTTTTATGGGGCTCCCTTTATGTGATGAATCACTTTTCCTTCTTTCAAAATTTTCTGTCTTTGACAGTTTGGTTATAATCTATCTCAGTGTGAAGTTATTAAGATTAATCCTCATTGGGTTCTGTTGGGCTTTCTGTATGGAATACAAAAAGGATGTCCATTTCCTTTCCTGGATTTGGGATGTTTGGGCCATTAGTTCTTCAAGTAAACTTTCTGCCTCTTTCACTCTCTTCCCCTTTTTTTATATCCATAATGCAGATATTACTCCACTTCATTGTGTCCCATAATTCCCTTAGACTTTCTCAAGTCTTTTTTATTCTGCTTTTCACTCCTCTGACTGATAATTTCAAATGACCTGTCTTTGAGTGTGATGATACTTTTTTTCTGTTTGATCAAATCTGCTGTTGAACCCCTCTAAAGAATTTTTAAATTTAGTTATTGTACTCTTTAGCTCAACTTTTTCTGTTTGGTTCTTTATGTTTTCTGTTAACTTGTTGATATTCTCATTTTGTTCATGCATCATTTTTTCTGAGCTTGTTGAGCATCTTTATGTTGGTTACTTTGAATTCTTTTTCAGATAATTTATATACCTTCTTTACTTTAGGGTCAGTTTCTAGACATTTATTTTGTTTCTTTCATGTGCCTTGTACCTTTGTGTTGGGATCCATGCATTTGAGAAAATTTCCACCTCTCCAAATCTTTACAGACTGGCTTTGTACAGGCAAAGATCTTCACCAGTCAGCCTAGTTAGAGATTCTAGAGGCCTCTATTACCTTTTCTATGGATGCTTCTTCTCTGGCCTTGTGTACGTAAATTCCCAATTAGAGGCATTTGCTGGTTCCTTTTTTTTCAGAAATTCATAATATCTTGCTTCCTCTAGTTTCTGTCTGTGGTGCTGCAAGTTCTCTAGGGCTGCTGTAGGCTGCCCATCTCCTGTTACTTCTTTCTTTTTATTTTTTAAATTCATAATATTATGGATGTACACACATTTTGGTTACATGTAATGCATTTGCCTCCCCCAAGCCATGTCTATAAGCATGTCCTTCCCCATACATTGCGCTCTGCTTCCATTACTTGTGGGTTTACCATCCCCCCACCTGACTGGCACCCAATGAGTATTACTAACATGTGAGCACCTTAATGTTGATCAGTTAGTACCAATTTGATGGCAAGTACATGTGGTGCTAGTTTTTCCATTTATGTGATACCTCACTTTGAAGGTAGGGCTCAGTCTCTATCCAGGATAATAAGTGCTAGTTCACCATTGTTTTTTGTAGTTAAGTAGTATTCCATGGTGTATATATACCACATTTTATTAATCCACTCATCTCATGGATTGATGGGCACTCGGGTTGTTTCCACATCTTTGCAAATGTAAATTGTGCTGTAAACATTCGAGTGCAGGTGTCTTTATTATAGAATGTCTTTTTTTTCACCTTTGGATAGATACGTAGTAATGGAATTGCTGGATCAAATGATATTTCTATTTTTAGCTCTTTGAGGTATCTTCAAATTACTTTCCACAGGGGTTGCACTAATTTGCAGTCCCACCAGCAGTGTAAGAGTGTTCCTATCTCTCCACATGGACACCAGCATTTGTTGTTTTGGAACTTTTTGATAAGGTCCATTCTCACTGGAGTTAGATGATATCTCATTGTAGTTTTGATTTGCATTTCTCTAATGATTAGATGTTGAGCACTTTTTTATGTTTGTTGGCCATTAGTCTGTCTTCTCTTGAAAAATTTTTGTTCATGTCCTTTGCCCATTTACTGATGGGGTTGTTTGATTTTTTCTTGTTGATTTTCTTAAGTTCTATGTAGATTCTTATTATCAGCTTTTTATCAGATGTGTAGAAAGCAAATATTATCTCCCATTCTGTAGGTTGTCTATTTGCTCCAATGATAGTTTCCTTGGCTGTGCAGAAGCTTTTTAATTTGATCAGGTTCCATTTGTTTATTTTTGTTGCTGCCGTGATTGGTTTAGGGGTCTTTTTCATAAATTCTTTGCCTAGGCTGATGTCTGGAAGAGTCTTCCCAGCAATTTCTTCCAGAATTCTTAAGGATTCATGCCTTAGGTTTAAGTCTGTTATCCAATGTGAGTTGATTTTTGTGAGAGGTGAGTGGTGGGGATCCAGTTTCAGTTCTCTGCACGTGGATTTCCAGTTTTCCCAGCACCACTTATTGAATAGAGATTATTTTCCCCAGTGTATACTTTTGTCTGCTTTGTCAAAGATTAGATGAAAATGTGAGGATGGATTTATATCTGGGATCTCCATCCTCCTACTCTTCTAGAGTGTGCTTGGTCTTATCAGTGCTTTGAATGTACTAATACAAGAACAAAATTCCTTATAGACAGCTCCCCCAAAATCTAGAACATTGGACACACACTCCACTCTTCTTTCCTTCCTCTCTGATAGAGAGGCTACTGACCTATATTAACCTCTGTCCATTCTACAGTGTGTTCTGTGGAGCAGCAGCAAGTCACCCAAATCCATTTTGTTTTCAGTGGCAAAATATTCCAGGTGTTCTTAGCCATCTGAGGCAGGTAAAACAGGAAACAGTCTCTCAGGCAGCTCCCTGAAAAGCCAGAATGTTGGACACACACTTCAACTCTTTCTCTCCCTAGAGAGAAGCTGAGAATTGAGAGTTTTCACTCTTTTGTTCCATGCTGAGCTCAGGGGAGGGACTATGGTAAGTATGTACATACTAGTCCTAACTTTTGTCTTTGTACCCAGTGGCTTTCATCCTGGCACCCTTTTCCACCAGTTCCCAGAAACAGTCAAGACAGAAACTTGTTCCTCAGCCCCCCAGAAATCTGGACATAGGATATATGTTTCAGTCTTTTCTTTCCCTCCCCAGGGAGAAGCCAAGAGTTTGGAGTTTTCTTCAGATGGTGCTATGCTGAGTTGGGCAGAGAGACCATGGCAAGTGAGTACCGTGAATTTTCCTACCAGCTTCAATGTAGCTGGTTTTAAGATGGCCTGGAATGCAGGAGTCTGTTAACTGGTTCCTGGATTTCTCTTGAAGGGAATTGGTCTATGTATTATTGTTGAATTTGTGTCTTCAATGGGAGAAGGAAGGTCTCAGGGCTTTCTAGTCCATCATCTTGCTGACATCACCTATCTCCTTTTTATTATTTGATTTTGGCTTGTTTCTTCTGTTTCTACTTCTTTAAATACATTTTCAGGCCCATATTCTTATTCATCTACTTGTGGGATTCTGATAATACAGACATGTGTTTGGTCTTTTGTTATTGTCCCACAGATCACTGAGGCTCTGTTCTTTTTATTTTTCATGCTTTTTTTCTCTTTGTACAGACTGGGTAAATTTTATTGATCTGTCTTTGACTTTACTGATTCTATTCTTTCTCATCTCTATTATTGAGTCCATCTAGGGAGTATTTTTTAAATTTTGGCTGTTGTATTTTTTTAATTCTATAATTTCCATTTGGTTCTTTTTTTAATAACTACTATTTCTTTGGTGACATTTTCTGTTTGCATTTGTTTCAAGAGAATTTTTAATTGCTCGTTGAAGCATTTTTATGACAGCTTTAAAATCCTTGTCAGATAACTGAAACATCAGTGTCATCTTGGTATCAACGTCAGTTAATAGTATTTTCTTATTCAAATGGTGGTTTTCCTAATTCTTTATATGAGGAGGGATGATTTTGCATTGCATCCTAGACATTTTAGTTACAATTTCAGGAGTCTCACGATCCCATTTAAATCTTCTGTTTTAGCAAGCAGTCAGCCTTTGTAGGTTTAGAATATAGGTTCTAGCCTACTTTTTTGGGTTTTAGGTACAATGACAGTTTAGTTTTCAGAGCCATTTCAGTGCTATTCTGTTGTGTTTTGTTTTTCTGATACTGCTGCAACTCCCATTCATTTCCTGTTCATGCCACCTGCTGGGGCATAAAGCACTTTTCTGGGCCACTTGGTATCATTTGGCCACTTTATCCTACAGAGATTGGGACAGAAGCCACTGAGACTGGGTCTTCTTATGCCACTGGATGGAGGACTAGGAGATGGTGGTGTCCCAAGTGTGGAATGGAAAATTTAGGTAGGGACAGCATTTCTCTGCTTCCATTGCAGACAGACCAGCCTGAAAGTACCACAGATATTGAGCCAGAGTTGGATTGGCCTGCTGGGACTTCACTGTTCCCTCTGTGGGCCACTAGTGTCCATGATGTGGATCAAGAGTTAGAATGGCCCACTTGGGTTTTGAATATTCTTCTTTGGGCAGATCAGTCCACCTGCTGTGGAGATTGGATGTTCCAGGGCTTCATAGCTCCCTCTCTGTATAAATCAGGTTATCCTCAGGTGCCTTGGTCATAGAAGAGACCATAGAGGAGAGGTTGGGGCTCCCCACTAGATCTCTGCTGGGCTTCCTTTTTCCAAGTACTTAGGCCAGAGAAAGGAAACTTTACTTCGTTGTTGTTGTTGTTATAGTTATTGTTGTTTATGCCTGTTGGCATAACTTTGGATTGGAGGCCTCCCCAATGCCTAGCATGGGATATGTAGGAGATAAGAAGAAAACTCAGAGAATTCATAGCATTGTTGTTCCTCAAATCTTGAGGTCTCCAAGAAGTATACCTTATTCCTATATTTTGGAGTTTTAAAATTTTGTCTGTTCAATTATTTCTGAAGTATTTAGTTGTATTTAAAAGGGAGAAACTGGGAAATGTGGGTCTATACCATCTTGTTCCAGAGATTCTAGATATATTTTAAAGGTCAAACTAACAAGATTTGGTGATGGATTGCATCTGGAGTGTGAAAGAAAATCAAGGCTGGTTCCAAGGATTTTAGCCTGAGCTACAAACAACAAAGTGAGTTGTGGCGCCATCTACTGAGAAGGGAGAGACAAGACTAGGTTTGATGCAGCCGGGGCTAGGAATTAAGTAAGAGTTGTATTATAGATATGTTAAGTTTTAGATATTCGAGTGATGATGTCAGTCCACAGCTGGATTTTTAGGGATAGAAATATACATTTATGAGTCATCAGCTCATAAATTGTATTTGCGGGCATGAGACTTAATAAAATTACTTAGTGAATGAGTGTAGAATCGAGAATAAATCCAAGGACCAACTGTGACACTTTCCAATGTTTAGAGTTTGTAAGAAGTAAAAGAATCTAGTAAGGGACATGAGAATGAGCAACTAGTAAGGTAGGAGGAAAGTAAGAATAATCTATTGTTGTGAAAGCAAAGTGAAGCAAGTATTTCCAAAATGAAGGAGTGATCAATTGTCACAAATGTTGCTGAGAGATCAAGTAAGATGAGGACTGATTATTCACTATAGAATTTGGCAATATGGAGATTATCAGTGACCTTAGTGAGGTAGATTTCATTAGATCCCTGAAATTAAAAGATTGATTGGATTGGGTTCAAGAAAGTGACAAGCAAGGTTATGAAGACAGGGAGAATAGACAACTCTCTGGAGGAATTTTCTACAAAAGGAAACAAAGATATGGACAGAAGCTGAAGTGTTTTTTAATGCGTGATAGTAGAGTATGTATGTTAGTGGGGATTATTTGATAGGAAAAAATATTCATCATACAGGAGCAAGAAGAATTAGATCCAGTGTATAAGGGGTTGGTTTTGGGAGGGGGAAATATTTATTTGTTTTAACTGGTGGAGAGGCAGAAAGTATCAGTACAGGTAGGATGGGAAACTATTTTGTTTTTTTCTTTTTTTTTTTTAGAGATAGGGTCTCGCTTTGTCACCCAGGCAATGGTACCAAACTGTACTCATAATTATTGTATTCTATTTTACCACACACTCACAGTAAGAAGAAAAAAGTCAGTTTCACTTAAGAATGTTCTTATTGAAACAATTAAAATTACTGTAATTTTATTAAATCTTGACCCTGAGTACATGTCACTTAATATTTTTTGTGAAAAGATGGGAAATACACATAAAGCACTTCTGCATAAAAAAGTAGGATGGTTATCTTGAGGAACAACACTTGTGTGTTTGTGTTGTGAGCCAATCTAAAGGAATAATGCACAGAAAAACTATGATTATTCAGACTTAGGCATTTTACAGATATTTTTCTCAAAAACAAATGAAGTGAGCCTGTCACTTTAAGACAAACAACAGTGAGTATTTGTTACCAATGAAAAAATGAAAATTAGCATTTTGGAAAACTTGTATCTATCACCATGAACTTGACAGCTGCCAAATACTGAAGAACTTTTCTGATTAGATCATTGGTGATATTAAATGAAGTGTTTTTTTATGTTGGATAATGAAATGGGTCGATATTTGGAAGATCTTCATAACTCAGTGAATCAATACAAATGACCAAAACATGATGTTACAGAATCATGCATGTGTAAAAAAGATGCAAACTGTAAGACAGGGACTTCCAGTTTCTGGCCTGGCATGTAAAGAACTTGGAAGTCGTAATAACTCCATTCTAATAACAAATAAAAAGCTGAGCAGACTGAAAAACAACAACCCTTCTTATATCTATCTAATAATTGAGGCCATGGGGCAAACTCCTGGCTCCCAAATTGGAGAGACAGAGCGGGAGATGCAGAGAATCACATCTGGCCATAAAAGATACCCACAATTCGACACATCTGTAGGGACCAGTACTGGGTGAGGAAAACCTGAATCAGGAACTCTACCAGGTTCTCACAGTGAAGATCAGAGAGAAATCTCTTTGTGCTTCTGGCAGTGGAAGAGGAAAAGTAGCCCTTCTAAAATATGCCAGAACATTCTGTTCTTTTTAACAACTGCCCTCAAGAGAAACTATTTTTACCAGAGCCTAACCTAGGTGGGGTTTTATCAGAGTCTAACTGACCTGAGGGAAGGGAAATACCCAACTCTGGTCCATTTTGGCTATTCTGTCCCACCTAAAGAGAGGATAAAACCGAGCAATTTAAAATAACAGTGATTGATATGCTAAGGGCTCTAATGGAAAAATAGACAACATGCAAGAATACATGGGTAATGTAAGAAGAGAGATGGAAATTCTAAGAATCAGAAAGAAACTCTGAAGATATTAACAAAAAACACTATAACCGAAATGAAGATTGCTTTTGATTGGCTCATTAATAGACTGGATATGGCTGAGGAAAGAATCTCTGAGCTTGAAGATATGTCTGTAGAAACTTCCAAAACTGAAAAGCAAAGAGAATAAAGACTGAAAAAAAAAAACACAACAAATTAGAATATCCAAGAACTGTGGGACAACTACAAAACATGTAACATATTCCTGATGGGACTACTAGAAGGAGCAGAAAGAGAGAAAGGAATAGTAGAAATATTTAAAGCAATAATGACTGAGAATTTTTTCAAATTAAAGTCAGACACCAAATCACAGATCTAGGAACCTCAGAGAAACCCAAGTAGGATAAATATCAGAAACAAACAAAAGAAACAGGTCTTAGATTTAAGTTTCAATCCATATTGATTTAATTTTTGTATATGATGAGAGATAAAAGTCTAGTTTCATTCTTCTGCATGTAAATGTTTAGTTTTCCCAGCACCATTTATTGAAGAGACTGTCTTTTCCTTAATGTATGTTCTTGGCATCTTTGTTGAAAATTAATTGACTGTAAATGCATGGATTTATTTCTGGGTTTCCTATTCTTATTTTTTTTTACATCAAATGTATGTTTTATTCAGTCCAGTAAATCTAAACTATTATTTCAACATGTGATTGATATAAAAATATTTATGAAATATTTTACATTTTTTGGTACTAAGTCTTCAAAATCTGGTATGTATTTTACACTCACAGCATACCTCAATTTTGATGCTAAGTTTTCATCTGAAATACTTTATCTGAGTTTAACATTCATGAAGTTTAAGGTTAAATATAAATTCACTTACTCAGGTTGTTCCAAATATACTTAAAATATACTGAGTTTAACATCAGTTTTATTTTTTTATTTCAGCATATTATGGGGGTACAACTGTCTAGGTTACGTGTGTTTCCTTTTCCCCCTTTGCCCCCTGGAGTCAGAGTTTCAAGCGTGTCCATCCCCCAGATGGTGCACATTGCACTCATTATGTTTGTATATACCCATCCCCTCTTCCCCCCTCCCACCTGCCCGACACCCGATAAATGTTATTCCTATATGTCCATTTAGGTGTTGATCAGTTAATACTAATTTTCTGGTGAGTACATGTGGTGCTTGTTTTTCCATTCTTGGGATACTTCACTTAGTAGAATGGGTTCCAGCTCTATCCAGGAAAATACAAGAGGTGCTATATCACCATTGTTTCTTAAAACTGAATAGTACTCCATGGTATACATCCCCTAAAAATGATACAAGCCATATATGACAAACCCACCGCCAACATCATACTGAATGGGGAAAAATTGAAAGCATTCCCACTTAGAACTGGAACAAGGCAAGGTTGCCCACTATCTCCACTTCTATTCAATATAGTGCTAGAAGTCCTTGCTACAGCAATCAGACAAGAGAGCGGAATTAATGGCGTATGAATGGGAGCAGAAGAGATCAAACTCTCACTCTTTGCTCATGATATGATATTATATCTAGCAAACCCCAAGGATTCAACCAATAGACTTCTTGAATTGATGAATGAATTCAGTAAAATCTCAGGATACAAAATCAATACACACAAATCAGAGGCATTCATATATGCCAGTAATAGTCAAATGAGAACCAAATCAAAGACTCAATTCCCTTCACAATAGCAACAAAGAAAATAAAGTACCTAGGAATATATTTAACTAAGAAGGTAAAAGACCTCTACAGCAAGAACTATGAAACACTGAGGAAGGGAATAGCAGAGGATGTAAACAGGTGGAAGACCATACCATGCTCGTGGGTTGGCAGAATCAACATTGGGTTTTCTATTCTTGAAATTGTGAAACTAATAGGAGAGAACATTGCAAAAACACTCCAGGACATTTGTCTAGGCAAAAATTTCTTGGGTAAGACCTCAAAAGCATAAACAACCAATGCAAAAATGGATGAATGGGATCACATCAAGCTAAAAAGCTTCTGCACAGCAAAGGAAATAATTGACAAAGTAAAGAGTCAGTCCATAGATTGGGAGAAAATATTTGCAAATTATTGATGTAACAAGGGATTAATAACTAGATTATGTAAGAAGCTCAAACAACTCAATAGCAAAAAAAAAAAGACCAAATAATTTGATTAAAAAATGGGCAAAAGATCTGAATAGACATTTTTCAAAACAAAATATACAAATAAACAACTGGTAGATGAAGAAAACGTTCAATATCACTAACCATCAGAGGAATGCAAATCAAAACTATGATGAGATATCACCTCACTCTGGTTAAATGTGTTTCTTCATAAAGACAGACAGTAATGGATGCTGGCATCCATTGATGAAAGAGGAACCCTCATACACTGTTGGTGGAAATGTAAATTAGTAAGTCCACTATGAAGAAAAGTATGGAGGTTCCTCAAACCAAGAGCTACCATATGATCCAGCAATCCCACAGCTGGGTATATATCTAAAAGAAAGGAAATTAGTGTATCGAAGAGATACGTACATTCCCATGCTTCTTGTGACACTATTCATAGTAGCTAAGTTATGGATTCAAGCTAAGTGTCCATCAGTGGATGAATAGATAAGGAAAATGTGGTACATAATGAGGTATCACCCTCCCCTTGTTAGAATGGCTTTTATTAAAAAGTCCAAAAACAACAGATGTTGGCTGTGCAGAGTGGAAGGAATGCTTATACACTGTTGGTGGGACTGAAAATTAGTACCTCTATGGAAAACAGTATGGAGATTCCTCAAAGAACTAAAAGTAGACCTACTGTTTGACCCAGCAATCTCACTACTGGGTATCTACCCAAAGGAAAATACGTCATTTTATCAAAAAAGACACCTGCACTTGAATATTTATTGCAGCATAATTTACAATTGCAAAGATGTGGAATCAGCCTAAGTGCCCATCAGTTCATGGGTGGATTAACAAAATGTAGTATATGTATACCATGGAGTACTACTAAGCCATAAAAAGGATGAATTAATGCCTTTTACAACAATTTGGATGGAACTGGAGACCATTATCCTACATGAAGTATCCCAAGAATGGAAAAATAAGCACCACATGTACTTGCTATTAAACTGGAACTAACCAATGAGTACACATGTGCACAGAGGACTGTAAAATTTAGTGGAAATCAAGCGGGGGGTGGGGGACGGGGAGAAAGGGAGGGGCAAAAACCTACCTAATGGGTACAATGAACGCTATTTGGATAATGGGCACACTTACAGCTGTGACTCAAGCATTACAAAAGTGATCCATGTAACCAAAAAAATTTGTACACTGTTGGTTGGACTGCAAATTAGTGCAACCTCTGTGGAAAAGAATTTGGAGATACCTCAAAGAGCTAAAAATAGAAATATCATTTGATCCAGCAGTAACACTATTAAGCATCTACCCAAAAGAGCATAAGACATTCTGTTTTAAACACATCTGCACCCAAATGTTTATGGCAACACAATTGACTATTGCAAGGATGTGGAAACAACCCAAGTGCCCGTCAATCCATGTGTGGATTATTAAAATTTGATATAGGTATACAGTGGAATATTACTCAGGTAGAAGAAATGACAGTGATCTAGCACTGCTTATATTTTCCTGGATTGAGCTTGAGCCCATTATCTGAAGTGAGGTGACACAAGATTGGAAGAATGGGCTCCATATGTACTCGCCATCAAATTGGTACTGACTGATTAACACTATGGTGCTCACATGGTGGTAGTGTTCTCCAGGGATTAGGGGGTTTGGGGGTTAGACTCACAACTGAGGGATGTGGTAAGCATTGTAGAGGGGAAGGGCATGCCTCTCACCCTTACTAAGGAGAGGCAAAGATATAAAATGTAACCAAAATGTTTGTACTCTCTTAATTTCCTGAAATAAATAAATAAATAAACCCATATTCTAACTGCAAAAAAATACTTTGAAATATTAAAAAAGAACAAATTTAAAATTTAAAAAGTTGTTACATATACACAATGGAATATTATTCAGCCTTTAAAAAAGAATCAAATCATGTCATTTGCAATAACATAAATGCAACTGTTGGACATTATATCAGAGAAATAAGCCAGGCACAGAAAGGCAAATATTACATTTTCTCACTCATGTGAGGGCTAAAAAAAAAATTAAACTCATGGAATAGAGAGTGGAATGATGGTTATCAGAGGCTGGTGGGGCCATAAGGAGAGGTTGATTAATGGATACAAAAATACAGTTAGAGAGAAGGAATAAGATCTAGTGTTTGGTAGCACAATACAGTGACTATAATTAACAATAATTTTACTGTATATTTCTTTTTTTTCTTTTATTTCATCATATTATGGGGGTACAAATATTGTTATTGTTAGGGTTACATATATTGCCCCTGCCACCCCTCCCCCCCTCGACGTGCCAGAGCTTCAAGCGTGTCCAACCCCCAGGTGGTGCACACCGCACCCATTATGTAAGTATACACCTTTCTCCCCCTCCCCTCTCCCGCCTGCCCTCCACCCAATAAAAGATTTTTTTTTTGACATTTTGGTTACACTGTATATCTTTGTCTCTTTCTAAGAAGGGTTAGAGGTAATCCCTTCCCCCCCACACAATGCTCACCACATCCCTAAGATGTGGGTCCCCCCCCGAATCCCTGGTGAACATTACCACCATTTGAACACCATAGTTTTAATCAGTCAGTACCAGTTTGATGGCGAGTTTATGTGGAACCTATTATTCTGATCTTATGTCACCTCACTTTGGATAATGGTCTTAAGCTCAATCCAGGATAATATAAGTGGTGCTAGCTTGTTGTCATTTTTTAGAATTGAGTAATATTCCATTGTAAACATATACCAAATTTTAA
>VBSM01000937.1:4324024-4334148 GCA_008086735.1 Cheirogaleus medius | reverse complement strand
TTTTTAATTTGATCAGATCCCATTTGTTTATTTTTGATGCTGCAGTGATTGCCTACAGTCCGTTAGTATATATTTCAAAATAACTAAAAGAATATAGTTGGAATGTTCCTAAAGCAAAGAAATGATAAACACTTGAGGTGATGGATATTCCAGTTACCCTGATTTGATCATTATAGTTTGTATGCTTATATCAAAATATACATGTACATGTAATTATGTTCAACTATTATGTATCCATAAAATAAAAAAAATTAAAAATACACTAAAAAACCCATAAAAACAAAACAAAATACTACACCTAGGCACATCGCATTCAAACTACAGAAAATAAAAAATACATAAAATGTCTTAAGGCTGGGCACAGTGGCACACTCCTGTAATCTTAGCACTTTGGGAGGCCAAGGTGAGAATAGTGCTTGAGGCCAGGAGTTCAAGACAAGTCCGGGCAATGATGAGATCCCGTCTCTACAAAAAAATTCAAAAAAATTAACTGAGCATGGTGGCACGTACCTGTAGTCCTAACTTCTCGGGAAGTTGAGGTGGGAGGATCGCTTAAGCCCAAGAGTTTGAGGTTGCAATGAGCTATGATTGCACCATTGCACTCTAGCCTGGGTGACAGAGTGAGACCCTGTCTCAAAAAAAAAAAAAAAAAAGTCTTGAAAGAAGTCAGAGAAAAACTGCACCTTACTTAAAGCAAAGTTAAGAATTGCATCTGACTTCTCCTCAGAAACCATACAGGTGAGAAGTGAATGGAATAAAATATTTAAAATGTTCAGAGAAAATCCCTATAAACTTAGAATTCAGTACCCTGAGACATCATCCTTCAAATGTGAAGAAGACCCAGGTACAGTGGCATGCTCCTGTAGTTCCAGCTACTCAGGAGGCTGAGGCAGTAGATTGTTTGAGCCTGGGAGTTCGAGGCTGTAGTGTGCATGGTTGTGCCTGTGAATACCCACTGCATTCCAGCCTGGGCAAGATAGTGAGACTCTATCACTAACAAAAAATGAGAAATACTTTCTCAGACAAACAAAAATTTGGAATTTGTTGCCAGTAGCCCTGCCTTGCAAGAATGTTGAAAGAAGTTCTTCAGAGAGAAAGAAAACTATATAGGTCAACAACGTGTATCTGCATATCTGCATAAAGAAAGGAAGAACATTGGAGAAGAAAATAAGTGAGGGTAAAATAAAAATCTTCTATTTTTCTTATTCTTAATTGACACAATGGATAACAGTTTGTGCAATATCATAATAGCAAATTATAGCATGATTATAGCTTATGTGTAAGTGAATTGAATGACAGCAATGGCAAAAGGAATGAGAGAGAAGAATTAGGAATACTTTGTTACTATAAGGTACTTGCACTACCTGTGAAATGGTACAGTATTATTTGAAAGTGGACTTGTATTAGTTATAAATGTATATTGCAAACTCTAGGGCAACACTGAAAAAAGTAAAAAAAGAAGTATTGATATGCTAAGAAGGGAGGGGAAATGGAATTGTGTATATACTCATTGAGGCAAAAGAGAGTGGAAGTCAAGGATAGGAACAAAGAACAAGGGCAATGAATAGAAAACAGTGACATATATGTATGTTATATGGTAGCTATGCTAGATGTTAATTGGATTATATCACTAATCACCTAAATACACCAAATAAAAGACAGAGATTGTCAAAGTGGATCAAAAACCAAAACCCAATAATATGTTGTCTACAAGAAACTCACTTTAAATATGAAGACATATATAGATTAAAAGTAAGGGATGGAGAAAGATATACCATGCTAATATTGATCAAAAGGAAGCAGGATTAGTTATATTAATTTTAGACAGAGCAGACTTCAGAGCCAAGAAAATTATTAGGGATAAAGAGAGACATTACATAATGATAAAGGGGTCAATTCTCCAAGAATGCATAACAATCATTAACATATATGTGCTTAACAACAGAGTGTCAAAATATGTGAGACAAAGTGCAATACAGATAACAAATTTTCATTTGTTGTATTAAAAGGTCATTGATATGATTTCAGATTCCACATTGCAACCAACCTTTAAGAAATTAGGACTATTTTGGTGATGGACACACTAAAAGCTCCAACCGAAGCATTACACAGGGTATCTATGTAACAAAAACATTTGTATCCCCTTAATATTTCAAAGTAAAAAGAAGGGAAAACAACCCTACCATTTTACTAAAAAAAATATAAATTATCACTTGTTGAGTTTTGGTATAGCATAAAGAATATTCACAATTTTCTGAAAAGGATATTAAAATACAACACTTCTCTCCAATTACATATCTGTGTGAGATTGGAATTTTCTGCATACATTTCAGCTAAAACAACATTTTCCAACAGATTTGAATGCAGAAGCAGGTAAGAGAATCCAGCTGTCTTTTGTTAAGTGAGAACATTGAAGAGATTTGCAAGAGTGTAAAATAATACCACTTTTCCCACTAAATTTTTTGTTTTGTAAAAGATAATTATCTTTTATAAAAATATATTATTTATGTTAACATGTAATGGCTTGCTGTTATGTAAATATGTTAATAAATATTTAAAAAATTTATCAGTTCTAATATGGTTAATATTGATATAATCCACATGAATAAAAGTTCTTTGGAATCCCCTAAACTTTTCTAGAGTATAAAGGTATCCCGAGACCAAAAATATTGAGAACTTTGTACTATATCATGTTACCTTATGCATCCTACTAACCATCCAAACCAGATTTAGTAAGCATGCATTCTTTATCCATAAGTTATTGTTAAAATTATTAAAGAAAAAAGCCAAGAATGGAGCCTTTGCTATTGTGTTCCCAGATATGTTTCTCCAAGTTAATATCAATTTATTAATCCTATCCTTTCTTTGTATTCTACCAGTTACAAATTCATCTAATTTTTCTAACTTTGGGGTATCAATGGAAATATGTCAAATATTTAACTAAACAAGATACAGCTTGTCTCTGGAATACAATTGCTCTTTCAGTCTAACAAAACAAAAGAGTTGAATTTGGCATTACTAGTTTTATTGGATTCATGCTGGCTATTGTTAAACACCAATTTTCTTTCTAGGTTATTCATGAGCCATCTATTTAGTAATTTATTCTAGAATTTTGCAGAGCTTTCATATCACTTTCACCATCCTATAATTTATATAATTTTTGTTTTTTACCTTTCCTCCCTTTTAGAAAAACTGGAAAACTTTATATCCAGTGTTTAGGCACTTCTTCAATTTTCAAATATGTAGCAGTTTTGTTTTCAGTGTCCCAGTCCTGGAAATTTGTATTATTTTAGAACAGCTAGATATTTTCTTACTTTCTCCTTATATATCATAATGTATTTAAATTCTCTCATAACCATATTTGTTCTGCCCTTTCTAGTTTGATAATCATTCTTTTTCATAGAGAAAATGAACCAAAATTGAAGTTGAGCAGTTCTGCTTTCTCATCTCATAATATGTTACCATATGCCTGAAAGAGTCAGCCCATTACTTATATGGGTGTTTTTGTTCTTGTCTTACCTTTAATTGGTCATTTTGTATTGTTATTAGCATTTTTATAACTCTTATTTTACTCTGGGCTTTAGCTTTCTTAATACACTTCTTAGAGTTATTGTGCTGTGACTTTTGTATTCTCATCCTTTGTCAAATGTCCCTTCTTGTATCTTTTATATATCTTCCATTTATTTATTTATTTATTTATTAATTTTTGAGGCAGAGTCTCACTTTGTTGCCCGGGCTAGAGTGCCGTGGCGTCAGTGTAGCTCACAGCAACCTCAAACTCCTGGGCTCAAGCAATCCTACTGCCTCAGCCTCCAAAGTAGCTAGGACTACAGGCATATGTCACCATGCCCAGCTAATTTTTTCTATATATTTTTAGCTGGCCAATTAATTTCTTTCTATTTTTAGTAGAGATGGGGTCTCGCTCTTGTTCAGGCTGTTCTACAGCTCCTGAGCTAAAACGATCTGCCCACCTCAGCCTCCCAGGGTGCTAGGATTACAGGCGTGAGCCACCACACCTGGCCGTATATATCTTCCTTTTAAATGTGACTTTATTAAAGAGCTGCTTGAGACCTATTTGATGGTTCATATGGCTTGTTTAAATACTATTGTATTTCTTATCAGGATCCTTTTAAATTATTTTATAATAATTTTGCTTTTGAGAAATGCCTATCTTTCTTAAACCAACTTTACAACTAACTTGTGTTCATTTCATTTATTAGGTACCCATTATGCATGAGGTAGAGATTTCGAACTTTTAAACTATGACCCATAGTAAGAAATGTATTTTACAGTCATGCCATTGTACACACACAAACTGAAACAAAAGTTTATAAAATAATGCTTATTGTGTCAGTAAATGTTGAATCAAGAGATAGAAATAGCAAGGTAATTTGAACAGGGAAAGTTAGTACAAAGAATTATCAACTGTAAGAAGAGATTAGTAGTGGGAGATTGGCTAACAAGGAATAAAGAGAACTCTAAAGAATATAGGAATAGTAAACATAGGTAGCAGCTACTACCATTAGGGCTGAGATAGAGCACCCAGGAAGAAACAAATTGGAAGACCCTCCTTCCTCCTGCCTTGGGACTGAGATCCAGACCTTGTTAGAAATGGTATGGTTGTGATGCACTGGATGGTGGAAAAGTTAGCTGAGATGCTACACTGGAGTGATTCTCAGGGAATCTGGGGAAACTGTTCTCTGAAATGCTGGGAGAAGTCATCCATGAAGAAGTACCCTACCTTGGAACTCTCTGCAAAGCTACCTGAGGGTATACTGGGGGAATCCATCTATAGGGAGGTGCCGTGCCAGCTGTACTTGCTGGGAAACTGCTTGGGAGGTGATAAGGAAGACCAATTAGTAGATTTTAGTAGTCCATTTTGAGGTGATGAAAACCTAGGTCAGTGGTAACAAAGAGGTCACAGAGGAAGGAGTCTTTAGTCATCAGATGGGCAGCTTTTGAGTACAGTATTGTGTTGCTTAACTATGAGGATACATCCTGAGAAATGCGTTGTTGAGACAATTTTGTTGTACAAACATCATAAGAGTATACTGACACAAGCCTAGATGGTATAGCCTACTACACATCTAAGGTATATGGTATAACCTACTGCTCCTAGGCTACAAACCTGTACAACATGTTACTGTACTGAATACCATAGGCAGTTTTAGTACAATGATAAATATTTGTGTATTTAAACATAGAAAAGATACGGTAAAAGTATGATATAAAAGATAAAAAATGGTACACCTGAATAGGACATTTACTGTGTATGGAGTTTGTAGGATTATAAGTTGCTCTGAGTGTGTCAGTGAGTGAGTAATGAGTGAATGTGAAGGCCTGAGACATTACTATATACTACTGTACACTTTATAAACACTGTACACTTAGGCTAAACTAAATTTATTAAATTTTTTCTTCAATAATAAATTAATCTCAGCTTACTGTAACTTCTTTATAAACTTAAATTTTTTTAACTTCTTGACTTTCTTGCAAGAACTCTTAGCTTAAAATGCAAACACATTGTATAGCTGTATAAAAATCTTTTCTTTATCTGTATCTTTATTCTATATGTATTTTTATATTTTTAATTTTTAATTATTTTTTCACTTTTAAAACTCCTTGGTTAAAATTAAGACACAAGCACACATTAGCCTGGGCTTACACAAGGTCACAGTCATCAATATCACTGACTTCCATCTACACATCCTGCCCCACTGGAAGGTCTTCAGGGACAATAACACACATAGAGCTGTCATATCCTGTGTTAACAATACCTTTTTCTGGGATACTTCCTGAAGGACCTGCCTGAGGATATTTTATAGCTAACTTTTATTTTTTAATAAGTAGGAGCAGTACACTAAAATAATGATTAAAATATAGTGTAATGAATGTCTATATCTACTAAAGATCTTGCTAGGATTTTTGTAGGAATTGTGTTAAATATGTATATTAATTTGGGGAGAATTGACATATTTACTGTTTTAAGTATTCCAATCCATGAATTTATGTCTCTCCATCTATTTAGATCTTATTTGATATTTTTCATCAGCATATAAATCCTCTGTATATTTTGTTAGATTTACACCTAAATATTTCAACCTTTTTATGAATTGTAAATGGTATTGTATTTTTAATTTTGTTGTTCATATGTCCATTGCTAGCATGTAGAAATACATTTTATTTTATGTTGATCATGCATTCTGAGACCTTTCTGAACTCTGACTTATTAATTGTGGGAGTGTTTTTAGATTCCTTGGGATTTTCTACATAGATGATCATATTATCTGCTAATAGAGATAGTATTATTTCCTCCTTTCCAATTTGTATACTGTTTTATCCTTCTCTTGCATTATTGCACTGTCTGGAACCACGAGCACTATGTTGAATAAGAGTAGTGAGAGCAAACATTGTTGCCTTGTTCCTAACTGTAGGGGAAAAGCATTCAGTCTTTCACCATCTCTTATGGGGATCTGAGGTCACTGATTTTTTATGTTATATTGTAATTGTTTTGAGATGCCATGAACCACATCTATATAAGATGGCAAATTTAATCAATGAATGTGTATGTTCTGACTGTTCAACTGACTGACCATTCACCCTCCCCCACCCTGTCTCTCTCCATTTTTGGAGGCCTTTCTATTCCCTGAGACACAGCAACCATATTGAAATTTGTCCAATTAATAGCCCTAGAATGGCCTAGGAGTGTTCAAGTGAAAGGAGGAGCCACATGTCTCTCACTTTAGATAAAAGGCTAGATATGATTAAACTAACTGAGGAAAACATGTCAAAAGCCAAGATAGGCTGAAAGCCAGGCCTCTTGTGCCAAACAGCAAAGTTGTGAATGCAATGTAAAAGTTCTTGAAGGAAATTAAAAGTGTGTTTCCAGTGAACACATGAAGGATAAGAAAGGAAGACAGTCTTATTACTGATAGGGAGAAAGTTTGAAGGGTCTGGACAGAACAACAAACCAACCACACAGCATTCCCTTAAGCCAAAGCCTTATCCAGAGCAAGGCCCTAATACTCTTCAATTCTATGAAAGCTGTGAGTGGTGAAAAAGCTGCAGAAGAAAAGTTAGAAGCTAGCAGAGGTTGGTTCATGAAGTTTAAGGAAAGATGCCATCTCTGTAACATAAAAGTGCAAGGTAAAGCAGCAAGTGCTGATGGAGAAGCTCCAGCAAGTTACCCAGTAGATCTAGCTAAGATCATTGATGAACATGGCTACACTAAGCAACAGATTTTCAATGTAGACATAACAGCCTTCTATCAGAAGAAGGTGCCATCTAGGACTTTCATAGCTAGAGAGGAGAAGTCAGTGCCTGGCTTCAAAGCTTCAAAGGATAGGCTGACTCTCTTGTTAGGGGCTAATGCAGCTGGTGACTATAAGCTGAAGCCAGTGCTCATTTATCATTCTGAAACTCCTAGGGCCCTTAAGAATAATATTAAATCTACTCTTCCCATGCTCTGTAAGTGGAATAGCAAAGCCTGGATGACAGCAAATCTGTTTATAGCATAGTTTACTGAATATTTTAAGGCCACTGTTGAGACATACTGCTCAGGAAACAAGATCTCTTTCAAAATGTTACTGCTCATTGACAGTGCACCTGTTCACCCAAGAGCTCTGATGGAGATGCACAAGGAAATTAATGTTGTTTTCATGCTGGCTAACACAACATCCCTTCTGCAGCTGATGGATCAAGGAGCAGTTTCAACTTTTAAGTCTTATTATTTAAGAAATATATGTCGTAAGGCTCTAGCTGCAGTAGATATTAATTCCTCTGATGGATCTAGACAAAGTAAATTGAAAACCTTCTGGAAAGGATTCCCTATTCTAGATGCTATTAAGAACATTTGTGTTTCATGGGAGGAGGTCCAACTATCAACATTGATAAGAGTTGAAAGAAGTTGATTCTCACCCCCACGGATGACATTGAGGAGTTTAAGACTTCACTGGAGAAAGTAACTACAGACAGATGTGGTAGAAATAGCAATAGAACTAGAAGTGGAGCCTGTAGACATGACTCAACTGTGTGAGTCTCATCATAAAACTTCAACAGATAAGGAGTTACTTATTATGGATAAGCAAAAAAGAGATTTTTTAAGATGGTACCTGCTCCTGGTAAAGATGCTATGAACATTGTTGAAATGACAACAAAGTACTTAGAATATTATATAAACTTTGTTGATAAAGAAGTGACAGGGTTTTAGAGGATTATCTCCAATTTTGAAATTTCTACTGTGGGTAAAATGCTATCAGTCAGCATTGCATGATACAGAGAAATCTTTCATGAAAGGAAGAGTCAATCTATGTGAAAAAATTCATTGTCTTATTTTAAGAAAATGCCACAGCCATCAATTACCACCTTCATCAGTCGATAGCCATCAACATCGAAATAAGACCCTCCACCGCAAAATGATTACAACTCTCTGAAGGCTCAGATGATCATTAGCATTTTTAGCAATAAAATATTTTTAATTAATGTATATACATTTCTTTAGTAATAATGCCATTACACACTAAATAGGCTACAGTAGAATGTAACCATAACTTTTATATACACTGGAAAACCAGAATATTAATGTTACTCGCTTTATTGTGATATTTGCTTTATTGTGATGGTCTAGAACCAAACTTGCAATATCATCAAGATACCCCTGTGTACATTATTCTTCTTTAGCCTGTTAACATGGTGAGTTACATTTATTTATGTTTGAATAGTGAGGAAGCCTTGAATCATTGGAATGAACCCTACTTAGTCATGATACATAATTCTTTTTATATACTGCTAAATTTTACTTGCTAATAATTTGTTATGGGTTTTTGTGTTTATGTTCATGAGGGATATTGTTCTGTAATTTTCTTCTACTGGCTTTGTCTAAATTTGGTATCACCATAATACTAGCTTCATAAAATAAATTGGAAAGAGTTCCTTATATTCTAGAAGAGATTGTGTGAATAATTGTTGTTAATTCTTTGTTAAATGCTTGATAGATTTCTCTAGTGAAATCATGTCAGACTAGAGATTTCTTTTTGGGAGTTGTAAAATTATGAATTCAATTTTCTTAAGGGTTATAGGACTACTCTAATTATCTATTTTATATTGGATTAGCTGTGGTAGTTTGTATTTTTTAATTAATTTATTAATTTAATATAAGTTGTCAAATTTACATGTGAAGAGCTTGTCATAACATTATATTATCCTTTTGATGTTGTCTGCAGGGTTTGTAGCAACATCCCTGTTTCGTTATTTATTTGTGTGTGTCAGCATATTACGGGAGTACAAATGTTTAGGTTACATATTTTGCCTTTGTCCCACCCAAGTCTGAGGTTCAAGTGTGTCTGTCCCCCAAACAGTGGGCCTGCACCCATTAGGTGTGAATATACTCATCCCCTCCTACCCCCTATCACATGCCCAACACTCAATGAATGTTATTACTATATGTGCACTTAAGTGTTGATCAATTAATACCAGTTTGATGGTAAGTACATGTGGTGCTTGATTTTCCATTCTTGTCATAATTCACTTAGTAGAACGGGCTCCAGCTCTATCCAGGATAATATAAGAGGTGCTAGATCACCATTGATTTTTGTGGCTGAATAGAACTCCATGGTATACACATACCATATTTTATTAATTCACTCATGAATATAATGGGCACTTGGGTTGTTTCCACATCTTTGCTATTGTGAATTGGACTGCTATAAACATTCGAGTGCAGATGTCTTTTTTATAAAGTGTCTTTTGTTCTTTTGGGTAGATGCCCAGGAATGGGATTGCTAAATCAAATGGTAGTTCTACTTGTAGCTCTTTGAGGTATCTCCATATTACTTTCCACAGAGATTGTACTAGTTTGCACTCCGACCAGCAGTCCTATCTCTCTGCATCCATGCCAAGATTTATTGTTTTGGGACTTTTTGATAAAGGCCATTCTCACTGCAGTTAAGTGATATCATATTGTGGTTCTGATTTGCATTGCCCTAATGATTAGAGATGTAGAGAATTTTTTTATATGTTTGTTTGCCATTTGTCTTCTTTTGAAAAGTTTCTGATCACGCCCATTGCCCACTTTTTTTAATTTCATTATATTATAGGGGTACAGATATTGTTAGGGTTACATATAT
>VBSM01000937.1:4311325-4323924 GCA_008086735.1 Cheirogaleus medius | reverse complement strand
CCTTAGGTTTAAGTCTGTTATCCACCATGAGTTGATTTTTGTGAGAGGTGAAAAATGCGGATCCTCTTTCAATCTTCGACATGTGGCTATCCAATTTTCCCAGCGCCATTTATTGAATAAGGATTCTTTTCCCCAGTGTATGTTTTTGTCTGCTTTGTCAAAGATTAGATGGCTATATAAAGATGGTTTTATGTCTGGGTTCTCAGTTCTGTTCCATTGGTCTATGTCTCTGTTCTTGTGCTAGTCTAATGCTGTTTTAGTTACTGTAACCTTCTAGTGTAGCTTGAAGTCTGGTAAATTGATGCTTCCCGATTTGTTCTTTTTGCTTAAGATTGCTTTTGCAGCCTGGCGTGGTGGCTCACGCTTGTAATCCTAGCACTCTGGGAGGCCGAGGCAGGAGGATTGCTTGAGCTCAGGAGTTCGAGACCAGCCTGAGTGAGAGCAAGACCCTGTCTCTACTAAAAATAGAAAAAATTAGCCGGGCATGGTGGTGCATGCTGGTAGTCCCCGCTACCTGGGAGACTGAGGCAGAAGGATCGCTTGAGCCCAGGAATTTGAGGTTGCTGTGAGCTATGCTGATGCCATGGCACTTTAGCCCAGGCAACAGAGTGAGACTCTGTCTCAAAAATAATTGCTTTTGCTATATGGGGTTTTCTCCAGTCCCATACTATGCATAGAATTAGTTTTTTCTAGATCTGGAAAAAATGATGCTGGTATTTTAATAGAGATTGCATTGAAACCGTAGATCACTTTGAGTGTTGACATTTTAACAATGTTGATTCTGCCGATCCATGAGCACGGTATGGGTTTCCATCTGTTTACATCCTCTGCTATTTCCTTCCTCAGTGTTTCATAGTTCTTCCTGTAGAGGCCTTTTGCCTCCTTAGTTAAATATATTCTTAGGTATTTTACTTTTTTAGTTGCTATTGTGAAGGGTATTGAGTCTTTGATTTTGTTCTCAGTTTGACTGTCATTGGTGAATAGGAATGCTACTTACTGATTTCTGCACATTGATTTTGTAACCTGAGATACTGCTGAATTTCTTTGTGAATTCCAGTTGTCTCATGGCAGACTCTTTGGGGTTTTCTAGATATAAGATCATATCATCAGCAAAGAGCTATACTTTGACCCTTTCTGTCCCCATATGGATGCCCTTGATTTCCTTCTTTTGTCTGATTGCTCTAGCTAGGACTTTCAGCACTGTGTTGAATAGAAGCAGTGATAGAGGGCAACATCCTCTGGTTGCAGTCCTAAGTGGGAATGCTTTCAATATTTCTCCATTCAGCATGTTGTTGGCTATGGGATTGTCATATATGGTTTTTATCATTTTTAGATAAGTTCTGTCTATGCCTATTTTGTTAATCATTCTTATCATAAAAGGGTGCTGAATTTTGTTGAATGCTTTTTCTGCATCTATTTAGAGGGTCAAATGGTCTTTGGTTTTGCTTCTCTTTATGTGGTGAATTATATTTATAGATTTGTGTATGTTGAACCGTCTCTGCATCTCTGGGATGAAGCCCACTTGGTCACGAGGGATTATTTTTTTTTTATAAACACCTGAACTCGGTTTGCTAGGATTTTGTTGAGAATTTTTGCATCTGTATTCATAATGGATATTGGTCTGTAGTTTTCTTTTTTTGTTGCATCCTTTTCTGGTTTTGGTATCAGGGTGATGTTAGCTTCATAAAACGTGTTGTGGAAGATTCCTTCCTTCTCAACGTTGTAGAATAATTTCTGCATGATAGGCACCAGTTCTTCTTTGTAGGTCTTGTAAAATTCAGGTGTGAAACCATCTGGTCTGGGACTTTTATTTTTAGGAAGGTTTTTTATTGCTGTTTCAATTTCAGTACTTGATATTGGTCTGTTCAAAATTTCTCTCTCTTTCTGATTGAGCCTAGGGAGGCTGTGTGTTTATAAGAATTTGTCCATTTCCTCCACATTTTCCAGTTTATGTTCATAGAGTTTTTTATGGTATTCATAGATGATATTTTGTATTTTTGTGGTATCAGTTGTAATATCTCCTTTTTCATTTCTGGTGGAGCTCATTGGCATCCTTTATTTTCGCTTCTCATTAATCTTGAAGGAGACCTGCCAATTTTGTTTATTTTTTCAAATAGCTAATTTTTGTTTTGTTAATCTTCCATATAGTTTTTTTGTTATTGAATTCACTTACTTCTGCTCTGATCTTTGTTGTTTCCTTTCTTCTGCTGGGTTTGGGATTGACTTGCTCATCCATTTCCAGTTCTTTGAGACCATTCACTAGATTGTTGATTTGTGATCTCTCAGTCCTTTGGATCTAGGCATTTATGGTTATAAATTTTCTTCTCAGGACTGCTTTAGCTGTGTCCCACAGATTTTGATAACTTGTGTCTCCTTTATCATTTAATTGAAAGAATATCTTGATTTCCATCTTAATTTCATCCTGAACCCAATAATTGTTCAGGAGAAGGTTGTTTAGTTTCCATGACTTTTTGTAGAGGTGAGAGTTTCTGTTGGAGTTGATTTATAATTTTGTTGCACTGGGGTCTGAGAGTATGCATAGTACATTTTCTATTTTTTTAAAATTTGTTGAGACATGCTTTGTGTCCTAGGATATGGTCAGTCTTAGAGAATGTCTTGTGAGCTGATAACTAAAACATATATTCAGTGTTTTGGGGGTAGAATGTTCTGTTAATGTCAGTCAGTCCCATTTGTTCTAGAGTTCTCTAAACTCCATTGTCTCTTTGTTTATTTTCTGTTTGGAGGATCTGTCCTATTATGTCAGAGGGGAGTTGAAGTCCCTGGCTATTACTGTGGTCCTGTTTACCATTTTGTTTATTTCAAGTAGGGTTTTCTTTATGAGTCTTGGTGCACCTGAGTTAGGTACATAAATATTTAAATTTGTTATGTCTTCTTGTTGAATTGTACTCTTCACCATTATATAGTGATCATCTTTGTCTTTCATTGCTTTTGTTGATTCAAAGACTAATCTATCTGAGATCAGAAATGCTATGCCAGGTTTCTTTTGGCTTCCATTTGCATGAAATATTGTTTTCCTTCCATTAGCTTGAGTCTGCATTCTTTTGGGTGAGATGTGTTTCCTGAAGACAGCAGATACTTGGCTCATATATATTTATCCATTCATCTAGGCTGTATCTCTTTAGTGGGCGGTTCAAGCCATTCACATTTATTGAAAGAATTGTTAAGTGGAGCAGCTTGCTGTTCATGCTGTTGAGTTGAACTTTGTTGCTTTGTTTTCTCTCTTGAGCCTTTGTGGTATCTGGCCTTTGACCTTTAGCTTTTGGATGATTTTACATTGGTGAGTGTTTATTGTGCTCATCTGTGAGTACTCCTGGAGGACAGGTCTGTCTTGATGAATTCCTTCAGTTTTGCTTGTCCAAGAATGTCTTTATTTCTCCTTCATATAAGAAACTTATTTTTGCATGGTACAAGATTCTAGACTGGGCATTATTCTGTTTGAGAAGAGTGACAATGAGACCCCTGTCTCTTCTAGCTTGTAAGGTCTCAGTTGAGAAGTCTGCAGTTAGTCTGATGAGTTTTCCTTTGCAGGTTACCTGCTTCTTTTTGCATACAGCTCATAGGAGGGCTTCTTTCATGTTTATTTTGGCTAGTCTGATGACTATGTGTCGTGGTGTCTTCCAGTTTGCTATAAATTTCCCAGGAGTCCTTTGAGCTTCTTGTACATGGGGATGTGGGGGAGTGAGGCTGGGTGGGGCTACGTTGGGTGAGCCTGCCCTGAAGCTACACAAATGCTGTTAGCAGGTCAAAGGTCTGTTCTCTGCTTCTGGGCAAAGCTGCCAGGGAGGGGCTCAAATGGCCCCACTCAGCCAAAAAGTTTGTGTGTGGTGGTGGTGCTGTCTGAGGGCTGCAGTATGGAGCAGGCCTTACTCCTTTCCACTCTCCTCAATTCTGCAGTTTCTCCCAGGCCTCTGCTGGCAGGCAGGACCTGAAACCGGTGAATCTCCTCTGACTGTCATGTGAGCTGGGAGGTTCCCTGCCCAGGATCAGTCTGAGGTGGGAGCATGGCCCTCCCATGAGAGGCCGGTTGCTCCTTGAGTATGCTGCAGCTAGGACCCACTCTAATCTGCCCCTCAAGGCACAGATACCTCAGTAGCCTCATTCAGAAGTATCTCTTCTGTGTCCCCGGGCTGTGCGATCAAGACCTGGGTGTGCAAGATCTGGCCTGCAGTGTTGTACCCCAGCCTGAGAGATCAATCCCTGACCCTGCCAGGGAGAAGAATGCTGGTCTCAAGTCACTCATGGGGTGCCCAAGCTGGATCAGTGTCTCTCCAGGTTGGAATTTGGCCCTCTCTGCTGGAGTCACTAGGCAAGCAGCACCTGGAAGGGCCAGTGGGTAGGAAGCTCACTGTCTGAGTACCCCTTAGTCCACTGCAGGACCCCAAATGTAAAAGGTCCCATTTTCTGCAGATGCTTCTGATTGGTGGCTAAATTTTCTCTCTCAGCAGCTGCAGGTAGGGCAGGGGAAGGGGAGAATGAAGCAATCTGGTGCCTGCCAATGGGCTTCTGTCTGTGGGGGTGGGAGGTGCCTCGAGGGAGCTAGGAGCCTGGTCTGAAAGAGGCTCACTACTCACTGGCGGCATCCATCTCTGGGCTGGTGTTGGCAGGTCTCTCCAGCAATTCAGGAGCCCACCAGGAGTCTGAGATTCAAGTGAGGGGAAATTTAACCGCTCTACCTACCCTTATCACTGGTCTCCAAGCCTCTCGGGGTTTAGACCCTGCCACTGCCTTTCTCCTTTCAGTTCTGCTCCATAACTTTTTCCTGTGGAGTCTCCTGTAGTTTTTGGTACCCTTCCTTCCGACCCCCATCTGATCTATGTTTGTCTGCCTGTTCTGTGTTTCACTCTTGATTTTAGTAATTAGTGCTTTTCATTTTGTCTTTGTACAACTGACATGAGATTTACTAATTTTATTAATATTTTTAGAAAACCAGATATTTGCTTCATTGATTTCTCTGTTTATAAAAATCTTCAAGTTCATTCACTTCTGTGCTTATGTTTACTATTTACTTTCCTTTCTTTGCTTTGCATTTTTTTCTTTTTCTAGATTTGGAGGTGAAAGCATTTATTATAGACTTGAGACTTTTGTTCTTTTCTAAGGTATTCAATTATTTCTGTAAATTTATCCCTCAGAACTTGCATTAGTTGATTCTCAGGAATTTTGATATGTTATATTTTCACTTTTATTCAGCTCAATATATTTTTTATTTCACTTGAGATTTCCTTTTTCACTTAAGAATTATGAGGGAGATTGTTGTTTAATGGCCAAGTGTTTAACAAGTGTCTTGTTATTTTTCTACGATTGATTTCTAAATGGATTTCATTGTAATTAGAATGAAATATATTAATTTCATTCAAATAATGGGAGCCAAGATGGCTGACTAGAGACACAACTTGTCAGACCATCCTGGCAGAAGAGTAGAGGGTTGGACTGAAGAGAGTGGAGAACACTTACTGCTCTAATGTTGACCACAGGGATAGAAAGCAGAGGAGCCCAGGGTCCCCACCAAAAGGAGCTATGAAACTGAGACAGAGGAGGATAGAGTAGAGAAATTGGCATTGTGAACTAAATACAGGGAGGCCCAGAACCCAGTGAAAGGGTAAGGGGTCTCGTCTCCCCCAGCCAGGTGCCTCAGGCCAGCAGTAGGACATTGGGCTATTATCTCACAGGGGAGTGCCACAAGGGACCAGAGAGCTGGCATCTGTGAATATGGGATGCCTCTTCCTCTGCATCTCTTCCATTCCTGGAATCCCAGAAAGTAATTTTGACTCAAGGCAGCTTGTAGCTGTGGCCCGCCCCTACTCAATGTAACCGCAAAAGCATGTTGCACTGAGAGACTTGGCATCCTGCAACAGAAGTGTGTTCCTAGACAAACGGGCCTTGGAGAGCATAGGTACAGTGGCAGCACCTCAGAAAGGTGGGTGGGACCCGGTGTCACCCCACCATGAGACTACATCCCCTCCCCCTACTATAGCAGCAGCTAGAGTACTCTGTGCTGAGAGACCTGCTTTTCAGTGCCAGGGCACATTACTGCCCCAGCTCAAGGGAGTAAACCATGGTTTTCAATCTTCCCAAAGGCATTAGGTGTGCTCACCTACTGAAGGCTCAGACAGCAGGGTGGGGAGATGAAAGGGAGAGGTTGTGGTTCCAGGCTTGGGCAGCAAGAAAGAGCCTTTGTGACCATACCCATCGGGAGGGGGTGGAGGGGGAAGAGGGGGCTGTGAGTGCTCCCATCCCTCCCCCCTCCTGAAGAGACTTGCCATACTGGAGAAGGATGTGGCACTGAGATTGAATTTGCATGGGCCCTGGTTCCCATGACAACCAAATGCATTGGGCACACAGGCTGACATGGAGCAGCATCCCCACCTCCCACCTCCCACTCACTTCCATAGGGAGTGCAGCTTGATCCAAGAGTCTCTTGAGCTTTCACTACTCCCCCGGTAGGAGTGTCCCCGTGGCAGAGACCTCTGTGGATAGAGAGGCGTACCTGCCTCACCTTGGGATCTGGTGGTGGGAAAAGGGTGCACAATTGGAGATCCCCCTGTCTGCCAGTGTCATGTGAAGATGCACGCCCATGGGTCAGACACATGAATTGTAGGGTGGCTTGAGAGCCAGTCTTGGGTGGAGAGGGAACACATGTGGACCAATCAGAGGAGAACATACTGTGGAGTTTAGAGAACTCGTAGGGAGGGTGCACACCCCACCCTGCAGAGAAACCAGGCTACTGGACAGGGATGGAAAAAGCCTGGCTAGGGACCTTAGCAATCACACAATTAGGCTCACCCATCAGGAGCAGCTCTCCAGGATTGGAGATATAGCCCTGAACTCCATATCAGCAGTTCCCCCTAGCAAGAAGATAAGCAACCTCTGAGCCCCATAGAGGCTCAGCAAAAACCCTCACTCAGGCTCTCGCATCCCAGCCACGATCTATCTTGTCCTCCCCTGGCCCAGGAGGAGTAGGATCCAAGCAACACCTTGGAGCTGCAAGGCCCCTCCCAAAGTTTGGGGTATTCATGTATTCCACCTGGGGGACCAGGGCCTGCCACAGGCACAGAAGATTACATAACCCAAAGGCTCCTCCATACAACTACAATCAACGACAGTAGGAACAACCCCATAGCTAAACATACTGCCTTCCATCTCAAGCTATCGGGGAGCAGCGGATTCATACCCACAAATAGAGTTCATCAGCTCAGAGATTAAGCTGGGGGACCAAACTGACTACACTCCATTGGGAAGAGATGAAGACAACAGGTCAGAGGTAACCCAAGAGGTTCATAAAACCTGCAAAGGCAACTCAAGGCCAGCACTCCTCTTCCCCGCACAGCCAGTGATTGATCTTTGGGGACTTGGAGGCAGAGCCATAAACTGGCGGTAGCACCACTGGCCCTCGATCAAGAGGCCTGATGAGAAGGAATCAGTGAAAGAACTCTGGAAACATGAAAACTCAGAGCAAAAAGACTCCCGCAGAAGAAATCTGTAACTCCTTACCAGTGGATATCGACCTAAATGAAATGGTTAAAATGACAGATGAAGAAATTTGAATATGGATCATAAGAAAGCTCAATGAAATACAAGAGAAAATACAAATCCAACACAGAGAAGCCACAAAAACAATGCAGGAATTAATGAAAACTTCTCTAAAGAAATCAAAGTATTAAAAACCAGACAAAAATTCTAGAAATGCAAAATTCATGAAAGGAATCATAAAACGCAGTGGAAAAGCCTTAAGAATAGGCTAGATCATGCAGAAGAATCTCAGAGCCTGACGATAACACCTATGAGCTAAACAAATCAGTCAAAGAGAAAAAACAGAGAAAAAGAGGAATAAACAAAGCCTACAAGAAATGTGGGATTATGTAAAGGGGTCAAACAAAAGAGTCATAGGCATCTCTGAGGGCGAAGAAGAAAATACTCAAGAGTTGGATAATTTATTAGAGGGAATAACTAAGGAAAATTTCCCTGGCCTAGCTAGAAATCTAGATATCCAGGTATGAGAAATATACAAGACTTCTGGGAGATTCATCATGAAGAGCAATCAATACGTCACATAGTCCTTAGGCTGGCCAAAGTGAACACAAAAGAGGCAGTCCTACGAGAGTAAGGCTAAAACAGCATGTAACCTACAAAGGAAAACCTATCAGACTAACTGCAGGCGTCTCTACTGAAACCTTACAAGCCAGAAGGGACTGAGGACCCATCCTCAGTCTTCTAAAACAGAATCATGGTCATCCTAGAATTTTCTGTCATGCAAAACTAAGCTTCTCATATAAGGGAGAAATAAAGACTTTTCCAAACAAGTAATTGTTGAGGGAATTTGTGAAGACCAGAGCTGCCCTGCAGGAAGTACTCAGACCTGCATTGTACACTGACCAGTGCAATAGATACCCACCAGTGTAAAATAATCCAAAAGCTAAAGTCCAGAACCCAGATACTACAGTGCCTCAAGAGTTAAAACAAAGTATTAAGGGTATACCCAATAGGATGAACAGAAATCCACCACACATATCAATTCTCTCAATAAATGTGAATGGCTTGAACTGTTTGCTGAAAAGACATAGGCTGGATGAATGGATAAAAACAATAGAAGCTAAATATCTGCTGTCTCCAGGTAATGCATCTAACCCACAAGGACTCATTTGGACTAAAGGTGAAGGGATGGAAAACAATATTCCATGGAAATGGAAACCAAAAGAAAGCTGGTGTAGCCATTCTCATGTCCGGTAACACAGACTTTAAATCAACAAAAGTAAAGAAAGACAAAGACAGTCACTATATAATGGTGAAGGTAATAATTCAACAAGAAGACTTAACAATCCTAAATATTTAACACCTAACAGAGGAGAACCCAGATACATAAAGCAAATCCTACTTGATCTAAACAAAATGATAAACAACAACGCCATAATAGCCAGAGACTTCAACACCCGACACAGAACTGAACAGATCCTCCAAACAGAAAACAAGCAAAGAGACAATGGACTTAAACAGAACTCTAGAACAAATGTGCCTAACAGACATTTACAGAACATTGCACCCCAAAAAAACACTGAATACACGTTATTCTCTTCAGCTCATGGTACTTTCTCTAAAACTGGTCACATCCTAGGCCACAAAACAGATCTCAAAACATTTAAATAAATAGAATAGCATGTATCTTCTCAGATCACAGCTGAATAAAATCAGAAATCAATTCCAGAAGAAACACTTGTCTATACACAAAGTCATGGAAATTAAACAACCTTTTGCTGAATGAATGTTGGGTCAAGGAGGTGATAAAGATGGAAATCAAAAGATTTCCATCGTACTAAATGATAGTGGGGACATAAGTCAAAATCTGTGGGATATAGCAAAAGGAGTCCCGAGTGGAAAAGTCATAGCCTTAAATGTCCACATCCAAAAGACAGAAAGATCACAAATCAACAATCTAATGAATCACTAAAGGAACTGGAAAAGGAAGATCAAACCAATCCTAAACCCAGCAGAAGAAAATAAATAACCAAGATTGGAGCAGAACTAAATGAAATCCAGAACAAAAGAATTATACGGAAGGTTAATGAAACAAAAAGTTGGCTCTTTGGAAAGATAAACAAAATTGACAGGCCTCTTGCTAGACTGAGCAGAAGCAGAAAAGAAAGGACTTTAGTAAGCTCAGTTAGAAATGAAGGACAAGTCACAACTGATATATGAAAATTCAAAACATCATCTTTGAATACTATAAAAATCTCTATGCACATAAACTTGAAAACATGAAAGAAATGGACAAATTCTTAGGTTCAATCAGGAAGAAATAGAAGTCCTGAAAAGACCAATATCAAGCACCAAAATTAAATCATCAGTAAAAAAATCTTCCAACAAAAAAAGTCACAGACCAGACTGTTTCACACCTGAATTTTACCAGACCTACAAAGAAGAACTGGTACCTGTCCTTCAGAAATTATTCCATAACATTTAGAAGGGAAGAATCCTCCCTAACTCATTTTACAAAGCCAATATCCTCGTGATACCAAAGCCAGGAAAGAACACAACGACAAAAAGAAAACTACAGACCAATATCTCTTATGAATATAGATGCCAAAATTCTCAATAAAATTTTAGTGAATCAAATTCAACTGCACATCAAAAAAATAATTCACCATGACCAAATGGGCCTCATCCCAGAGATGCAAGGATGGTTGGACATATGCCAATCTATAAATGTAATTTACCATATAAGTGGAAGCAAAAACAAAGGCATATGGTCCTCTCAATAGATGCATAAAAAGCATGTGACAAAATTCAGCACCCTTTTATGATACAAACTCTTAACAAAAAAGGCATAGATGGGACATAACTGAAAATAATTAAAGCCATATATGACAAACCCACAACCAGCATCATACTGAATGGGGAAAAATTGAAAGCATTCCCGCTTAGAACTGGAACCAGACAAGGTTACCCGCTATCACCACTTCTATTCAACATAGTGCTGGAAATCCTTGCCAGAGCCATCAAACAAGAGAAGGAAATCAAGGGTATCCAGAAGGGGAAATAAGAAGTTAAACTATCACTCTTTGCTGACAATATGATCTTATATCTAGAAAACCCCAAAGATTCACCGAAGAGACTCCTGGAATTGATAAATGAATTCAGCAAAGTCTCAGGCTACAAAATCAATGCATGCAAATTAGTAGCTTGCATATACACCAATAGCAGTCAATCTGAGAATCCAATCAACGATGCAATATCTTTCATAATAGCAACAAAGAAAATAAAATACTTAGGAATATATTTACCTAAGGAGGTGAGAGACCTCTATAGAGAGAACTACGAAACAGTGAGGAAAGAAATTGCAGGGGATGTGAACAGATGCAAAAACATATCAGGCTCATGGATCAGCAGAATCAACATTGCTAAAATGTCTATATTACACAAAGTGATTTAAAGATTCAATGCAATCCCCCTTAAAATACCAACGTTATTTTTTTGCAGACATCTAAAAAATAGTTCTATGCTTCATGTGGAACCAGAAATGACCCCAAATAGCTAATGCCATCCTACGTGATGAGAATAAATCAAGAGGCACCACTTTACTAGACTTCAAGCTGTACTACAAGGCTATAATAACAAAACAGCATGGTACTGGCACAAAAACAGAGACATAGGTCTATGGATTGGAACAGAGAACCCAGATATAAATCCATCTTCATATTGCCATCTGATCTTCAGACAAAATCACACACTGGGGTTAAGAATCCCTATTTAATAAATGGTGCTGGGAAAATTAGATAGCCCCATGTAGAAGGCTGAAAGAGGATCCACACCTCTCACCTCTCACAAAAATTAATTCATGATGTATAACAGACTTAAACCTAAGGCATGAAACTATAAGAATTCTAGAAGAAAATATTGGAAAAACTCTTACAGGTATCAGCCTAGGCAAGGAATTTATGAAGAAGATTCCCAAAGCAATCACAGCAACAACAAAAATAAATAAATGGGACCTGATCAAATTAAAAGGTTTCTGCACAGCCAAGGAACAATTAATAGAGCAAATAGACAACCTACAGAATGGGAGAAAATATTTGCATGCTATACGTCTGATCAGTGGCTGATAACAAGAATCTACAAAGAACTCAAGCAAATCAGCAAGAAAACATCAAACATCCCATTAAAAAGTGGGCAAAAGACATGAACAGAAACTTTTCAAAAGAAGATAGACCAATGGCCAGCAAACACATGAAAAAATGCTCAATGTCTCTAATCATCAAGGAAATGCAAATCAAAACCACAAGGAGATATCACCTAACTCCAGTGAGAATGGCTTTTATCAAAACGTCCCAATACAACAGATGCTGTCGAGGATGCAAAGAGAATGGTACACTTACACAGTGTTGGTGGGACTGAAAAATTGTACAACTGCTGTGGAAAGTAGTACAGAGATAGCTCAAAGCACTAAAAGTAGACCTACCATTTGATCCAGCAATCCCAGTACGAGGTATTTACCCAAAGCAAAAGAAAAAAAAAACATTTCGTAAAGAAGACACCTGCACTCGAATGTTTATAGCAGTGCAATTCACAATTGCAAAGATATGCAATCAACCCAAATGCCCATAAATACATGAGTGGATTAATAAAATGTGGTATGTGTATACCATGGAGCACTACTCAGCCATTAAAAATAATGGTGACCTAGTATCTTTTGTAACAACCTGGATAGAACTGGAGGCCATTCTTCTTAATGAAGTATCACAAGAATGGATAAACAAACACCACATGTACCCCAAACTAAATTGGAACTAATCAATCAACACTTATGTGCACATATGGAAGTAAAACTCAAGGGAAATCAAGCAGGTAGGAAGGAGCATGAGGGGATGGGTAAATTCACACATAAAGGGTATAATGCACACTAACTGGCTGAGGGGGACACTTATAACTTTGACTCAAACTCTACAGAAGCAAATTATGTAACCAAAATATGTGTATCCCTGTAAAATTCTGAAATTAAAAATAAAAAATAAAAGCAATTTTAAAAATAAAGAATGATATTTTAGGCCGGGCGCGGTGGCTCACGCCTGTAATCCTAGCTCTCTGGGAGG
>VBSM01000937.1:4248535-4263508 GCA_008086735.1 Cheirogaleus medius | reverse complement strand
CTGGCATATTTTCCTCCAGTATTCCGTGGAATAAGTTTTCCAGCCCTTGTGAACGCTCCTCTTCCCCTTCTGGAATCCCAATTAATCTGATGTTTGGCTTTTTAACATAATCCCACACTTCCTGTAAACTTTGGTCTTGTCTCTTGTTTCTGTGTTTCTTTTCTTCCTCTGATTTGTTTAGAGTATAGGCATAATCTTCAAGTTCTGAGATTCTTTCCTCTGCATGGTCCATCCTGTTCTTTAGGCTTTCCACTGTATTATGGATATCCTTGATTGTTTCCTTCATTGCCAGAATTTCTGTTTGGTTCTTCTGGATAATCTCAATTTCCTTGGAGAATCTTTCATTTATTTCCTGTATACTTCTTGTGGTTTATCTATGTTGTGCTTGTATTTTCTCTTCAATTCCATTTAATTTTGTAGGAATCCATATTCGGAAATCTTCCTCCATCTGTTTACTCATATCATGTAAGTTTTTGTCAGATGAAGGAGAATGAATATTTTGCTTTCGGGGTGACTTTTCTCTCTGCTCCTTCTCGTTTCCTGTGAACTTTCACTGGTTCTTTGTCATCTGGTTGCTTTATTGAGGATCGGAGGTAATGGGGCTGGATTATGAGCTAAAATCTGGAATTCAGGAGTGATGATCCTTGGCAGATCTGGGGATATGTGCTCTGTACCTGTAATGTCAGCAGAGCTTGAGTGGCCGGAGGCCACTGAGATGGTCCGCTGAGAAGTGAAATCTTCCCCTTTTCCGTGTGACCCCAGCGGAACTTGTGCCACTGCAGCCCCCTGGGGAGGGTTCACGGAGGGTCGTACTCACTCTACTGCTCCTTAGCCCACAAGGCTGAAGCAGCTGGGGACCTCTGACAGGTTCCACCGAGGGTTGGAATGTTTGTCCCTTCCATGCATCCCTGCAGAGCTGGGTCCACTGCAGCCCCCTTGGGGAGGATCCGCCGAGGGTTGCACTCGCTCTATCGCTCTTCAGCCAGCAAGGCTGAAGCATCTGGGGACCCCTGACAGGTTCCACCAAGGGGTGGAAAGTTTGTCCCTTTCACGTGTCCTGGCGGAGCTGGGTCCGCTGCTGCCCCCTGGGGAGGAACTGCGGAGGATCGTGCTCGCTCCCTCTACCGCTCGCTTCCCAACTGTACTTGGGTTGCCCGAGTCCACCGGACCACTCAGTCAAATGAGCAATCTGTCTCACTTTTCTGTCCCTTCACCATCGAGGCATACGCCACTGTTGTGTACAGATCTCCCAGCCAAGGAGACCGTGCACCGTGCCCTATAGATTTCTAATTGCTCTCCACTCCTGACTCCTCTCCAAACTGCCTGACCGCCCGTGTTACCTCTTTACGCTGACTTCAGGCACTTCCCTGCTTGTGTGGGTGTGGAGGTCAGCGAAGGAGAAGTCGTCCTGCTGTGGCACAGATCACACAGTCCTGTTCGGCTGGCCGCTGAGCATGGCCAGCTTGCATTCCAATCACTGCTGTACCACTCGGATTCTCGGAACTTCACGGCAAATCCACTGTGTCACTTTCCTCCTTTTACCAACACTGCTGCCCCTTGGAGCTTCCCTGTAATTCTGTGAAGCCGATCCTGTGGGAGAACTACCCCCTTGAGTGATTCAGGTCGCCTTCTTCACTTCCCAATCTGAGAGCAGAGAGCCAGGAGGTCATCCCTAATCCGCCATTTTTTACAGTCCTCTGCAACTGCTCTGACAAGCGATGTCTCTAGTTGACCATTTTTGCTGACCTTAATTTCATCATTTACTGAAAGATCATTCAGCAGCAGGTTCTTTAATTTCCATGACTTTCTGTGAATTTGAGATTTTCTCTCATAATTTATTTCTAGTTTTATTCTATTGTGATCTGAAAATATACATAATATAATTTCAAATTTTTCTGAATTTGCTGTGACTTGTTTTGTGGCTTAAGATTTGATCACTCTTGGAAAATGTCCCATGTGCTGATGAGAACAACATATATTATGTAGTTTTTTAGTACAGTATTTTGTAAATGTTAGGTCCATTTGCTCTAAAGTCCCATTTATGTCCAGTATTCCTTTGTTGATTTTCTGCTTTGATCATTTGTCCAGTTTGGTCAGTGGGTTGTTGGAGTACCAGGCAATCATTATACTACTGTTTATTTATTTGCTTAGATCTAGGAGAATCTGTTTTATGAACCTGAGAGCTCCTGTTTTAGGTACATAATATATATATTTAGGATTCTTATGTGTTCTTGCTGAATTGTTCCCTTTAGAATTATGTAATGACTATTTTCTTTTTTACCATTGTTGATTTAAAGTCTATTTCTTCTGATATGAAAATGGCTACATCTGCTCACATTTGGTTTCCATTTATGTGGAATATTTTTTTTCATATCTTTACCTTGAGTCTATGTGCATTCTTGTGAGTTAGATGAGTTTCTTGGAGACAGCATATATGTGGGTTGTGATTTTTCATCCATCCAGCCAGTCCGTTTCTCTTAAGTGAAGCATTAAGACTGTTCATGTTCAGTGTTAGTATTGATTTGTGTGGTACTGTTCTGTTTGTTATGTTGAATGATACTTTATTGTTTTGTTTTTGCTATTATTTTATAAGAGCTGTGATCTTTAAATTTTGGGTGTTTTTACCTGGTTGGTTTCTATTGTTCTGTTCCACATATAGTGTACTTTTGCTCATTTTTGTTTGTAGGGCAGGTCTAACAGTGACAAACTCCCTTTGTGTTTGCTTGTCTGGAAAAGTCTTTATTTCTTCATCATTTTGAAATTTAGTTTTGTAGGATACAATATTCTTGGCTGGCCATTGTTCTGTTTAAGAAGACTAAAAATGGGGCCATAATTCCTTCTGGCTTTTGAAGTCTCTGCTGAGAAATGTGCTTTTAGCCTGATGGGTTTTCCTTTGTAGGTTAGTTGTTGCTTTCATCTTGTAGTTTATAAAATTTTCTCCTTCATTTTGACTTTGGCCAGGTTGATTGCTATGTGTCTTGGGGAGGTCCTATTTGCTGTGACTCTTTCCAGTGTTCAATGACCATCTTCAATGACCATCTTGTATCTTGATATCTCAATCTCTGGCAATACCAGGGAAATTTTCCTCAATAATTCCCTGAAATAGGTTTTCTGTGTTTTTCTCTTTTTATTCCTCTTCCTCAGGGTTACCTATAATGTTTATATTGGCTCGTTTTGCATAGTGTCATATTTCTCTGAGTGACTGTTCATTGTTATTTATTATTTTTTTTTGCATCTTTGACTGGTTGGATTAATTTGAAAGCCTTGTCTTCAAGCTCTGAGATTCTTTCTTCTTCTTGGTCTACCCTGTCCTTCAAGCTTTTTGCTTTATTTTGAAATTCCCTAAATGACTATTATTTCTTTAAGTTTTATTATATCCTTTTTTATCTTTCCTTTCACTTCAGCGAATTTTTCATTTTTTCATTGTTATCCTGAAATAATTTTTTGGCTTCTTTGTGTTGGTTTTCACCTTTATCATTAATCCCACTTACCATTCATCTTATTTGCCATCCATATTCTGAATTCTATTTCTGATATTGATACAATTTCTTTTTTGGGGGGTGCAATTGTTGTAGGTGTATTGTGATCCTTTGGAGATGTCATACTAGCTTGTTTTTTTATGTTGCCAGAATTCTTTTGCTGTTTTGTTTTTTTTTTTCATCTGAAAACCTCTTCCCTCAGCTCAGGGCAGATAGGTTTGCATTGCACTTGTTTTCCTTTGCTGGGACCTCTCTTTCTGCATGAGAAGAAGGAGAAATTTCTAGCTGGCTAATTTGTGTCCTATTCCAGAAGATTGATCTGGTAGGAAAGTAACATATGCAGTAAGATTTTGTAATGTAGCTTTTCTGTGTTTTCCTGTTCCCCTGTTATTGTCACAATCCAAACTCTTGCTGTGTGATCTTTGTGCAGAGTTTTGGGCTGGTCTCCAGGGTGTTGTTGGAAGGGAAGCTCAGGCCGGGGGCTGGGTGTATCTCTCTCCATGGACGCTGGCATTGCGGAAGATTACATTGCCCGGGTCTACCCACAGTAGTTGTAGTGCCAGCTGGGCAGTCGCTGTGGGTGGCATGGCTGGGGGCATTTGCTCCACCTAGATCCAAGTTAAATGGTGGCATATGGTGGGGATAGGTTTGTGATTAGTGGGTCCATGACAGAGCAATGGACTGCAAGCACGGTATCACACACAGTTGTAGGGTCTTACCCTCTGGGTACTGTGAGAGGCAATGGGTGTGTGTCCCATTGTTTGGCACACAGGGCACTGGGGGCATGTTATATTGGGCAGCACACAAAGCCGGGGGGCCTTTCCAACCAGGTTGCATGTGGGGCCATGGAGGCACATTCCACTGGGTGGCATGTGGGGCCATGGGGCCCCTGCTACTATATAATTAGAGCTTTCTCCTCATACAAGTCCCACTGAGGTTGTTAATGTGGGACCTCTGGAGTGATTCCAGCCCCTGCTCTGTTCCAATTCCCCAGAGGGGATGCTTTCTCTGTCATGGGGTGTATGAAAGTGCCTGCTCTCCATGCTCCCTCCTTGGCCCAGAAGGGGCAATGTGGAGGCAGTTGCAGTGAATCTGATCCCTGTGTGGATCAGGTGGCCCAGACCTGAGAACTCAGAGTGGCATCAGTTGCAGCGACCCAGAAACAGACGATTGCTGGTCCTTGCTGAGGCTGCTTTCTTGTGGAACAATACTGCACACTCTCCAGGCTGTTCCATGATCAGTAAATAGGCTAGTGGTGTTGTTGTTGTTGATGGCCCTCACAGCTCAGGTCACAGTGTCTACAGGGGGAGTGCGAAGCCCTGGGTTTCTCTCTTTTGTTCCTTTCCCATGTATGGATGCCTCCCCTAGGTACCATCTAATATTGTTGATTAGATCTCCCCATTCACCTCTCCTTCTCTTTGAGTATCTCCTGTCACTTCTCTGATGATTTGCAATGCTTCTCCAAGAGGGTCAATCTGTACCTGGGTGTCTACTTGCAACTTTCAAACCTTCCCTTAAGAGTGGCATGTGCAGGCTGCTTCTAGTCTGCCATCTTGACCTAAATCCTATTTGAGGTTTTCCTTTCTCCTAGGGTGGGCGTTTATTGCTATAAACTTCCCTCTTAGAACTGCTTTTGCTCTACCCCATAAGTATGGGCATGTTTTGTTTCCATTTATTTTGTCTGACTGTATTTTTTGATATCTCTTTGATTTGACACATTGTTTGTTCTGGGGTGTGGTTTAATTTCTGCATCTTTGTGAATTTCCTGATTGTCCTCCTGCCATTGATTTCTAGTGTCATATCAATGTGGTCAAAAAAGATACATGATATGATTTCAGTCTTCTTAAATTTGTTAGACCAGTTTTGTGCTTAGCATATTATCTATCCTGGAGAATGTTCATGTGCCCTTGAGAAGAATGTTTATTCTGCTACCGATGTATAAAATGTTCTGTATATGTCTGCTAGGTCCATTTTATCTAAAATGTAGTTTAATTCCAGTGTTTTCATATTAATTTTCTGACTGGAACATCTACCTAGTGTTGAAAATGATGTCTTGAAGTCCCTTACTATTATTCTGTTGCTGTCTTTTTCTCTCTTCAGATCTATTAATGTTTTCTTTATATATTTAGGTGCTACAACATTAGGTACATATATTTTTATAATTGTTATATCCTCTTGATGAGTTGACCCTTTTGTCGTTACATAATGACCTTCTTTGTCTCTCGTGACAGTTTTTTAAATAAATTATATTTGGTCTTATAAGTATAGCCACCCCTGCTCTGTCATTACTGTTTGCATGGATTTTTTTTTTCATTTCTTCACTCTCAACCTATTTGTGTCCTTAAAGGTAAAATGATTCTTTTGTAGACGCCATGCTGTTGGCTTCTGTTTTTTACACATTTAACCATACTCTCTTTGTTTGAAGAATATAAGGCATTTACATTTTGTTATTATTGATAAGGAAGGACTTATTATTGCCATTTTGTTAATTGTTTTCTGACTTATTTGTAGTTCCTTTTGCTTTTCTTTCTCTACATTTGTCTTCCTTTGTGATTTGATTTTTTTTTTGTAGTGGTATGCTTTGATTCCTTTCTCTTTATCTTCTGTGTATCTAAAGAGATATTTCTCTTTGTGGTTTCCATGAGGCTGACATAAAATATCTCATAGTTATAATCTTGTATTATAAACTGATAATAAATTAACTTCAATTGCATGAAAATCTACACTTTTACTCCCTCTGTCTCATTTTATTATTTTTGTCCCAATTTACATATTTTCCTATTGTATATCCATTTGTAAATTATTGCAGCTATAGTTATTTTTATAGTTTTGTCTTTTAACATTTACACTAGAGTTCAAAGTGATATACATACCACCATTATCATATTACAGTATTCTGTATTTGACTACATACTTATTTTATCAATGAGTTTTATACTTTCACATATTTTCATGTTACTAATTGGCATTCTTTTTTTTTTTCAACTTAAGGAACTCACTTTAACATTTCTTGTAGTGTAGATCTAGTGGTGATTACCTCCCTCAGGTATTTTTATTGGGTGGGAAAGTGTTTAATTTTTCTTCATATCTGAAAGACAACTTTGCTAGGTTTGGTAGTTTTGGCTGGATGTTCTTTTTCTTTCAGCACTTTGGATATATCATTTCACTCTTTCTTGGCCTACAAGATTTCTTCTGAGAAATACACTGATAGCCTTATGAGGGTTCCCTTGCATGTGACAAGTCACTTTTCTCTTATTCATTTCAAAATTCAATCTTTGCCTTCCACTCTTGATAAGTATATTGTATTGTGTCTCAGTGTAATCATCTTTGAATTGATCATGTTTGGGGATTTTTTAACTTCGTGAACCTAGATGTCCATATTGCTCCCAAGATTCAAGATGTTATCAGCCATTATTTCTTTAAATAAGATTTATCTCTCTTTTCTCTTTCTGAAAATACTAGAACATGTAATTGGTTCACTTGATAGAATCCAATAAATTCCATAGGCTTTTCTTTACTCTTTTTAATTATTTTTTTCTTTTTGCATCTCTGACTGATTAATTTTAAATGACCTATCTTCAAATTCACAGACTCTTTCTTTTGCTTGATTAACTTTTCTGTTATACCTCTCTATTGTATTTTTCATTTCATTCATTTTATTCATCAGCTTCAGAATTTCTCTTTTGGTCTTTTTTTGTGATTTCTTTCTTTTTGTTGAAATATTGGTTTCATTCATGTATTGTTTTCCTGAATTTTGTGTTCTCTTGTAGCTATTTGAGCCTCATTAAAATTAATATTTTGAATTCTTTGTTAGGCAATTCATAGCTGTCCATTTCTTTGAGGTCAGTTACTGGGAAATAATTTTTTTCCTTTGGTGGTATCATGTTTCTTTGACTTTTTATATTTTTTGAATTCTTGTCCTGCTGTCTTCACATTTGAAGAAGCAGTCTCCTATACCAGTCTTTACTGAATGACTTCAGGAGAGAGATATCTTCACTAGTCATACTACCTAGGGATTCTACATGTCTCTCAGAACTTTTCTGTGGATGCAACCACCCTACTCCTCTTGTTCTCTCATGGTGTGAGATATCTTAGGAGTTATGCCTTCTCTTAAACCCACAAGTCCATGACAATTCTAACATCCTTCTGCTTATTTTTCCTAGTGAAGTGCCCTGAAGTGTTCAAGGTTAAGCACCTGCTCCCTATCTAGTAGATTCAAACTGCCTGTCCACATGTGCATATTAATGATCTACAGAGGCTCATGTGCAACATCTGCACGGGCACCACCTATGGAGAAGAGGGGCACACAAAATGCTGTAGACATGACTTTACTAGTTGAGAATGTCTACAAATGATGCCTTTTATGAAGTTCATAAATAGGTCTCTTAGTGGAGCTCACAATGTGGTTTGAAGAAACTGTGGCCCTGTGTTGAGTTCCACAACCTTGTTGTGAGCCTTGCTCATTTTCCTTGCTCCTAGTTTCACCTAGAGTATTAAGTCATGCTGATCCCATTAATTTTGTAAGTGGATCAAGAAGGAAGTGGGCCTTTTCATACAGCTGGGAAAGCTGGGCATTCACTATATTCTCTCATTCATAATGGAAGATATCACAGGCTGAGAAGGTCTCTCTTGGCAATGAACTTTTCCACCTTCAGAGATGGGTGACACAAGTAAAGTGTAATTGTTCTTATTACTCTCTTCAATGTATCTTTTCTCAGGGTTTTTGCTACAACAAGGTGCTGGGACCTCTCTGCTGGACTCCTGTGCCCCCACAAAGGTACTCTTATCCATAGGTCATTAACAAAAGCAATATTCCTTTGGGAAGATAATGCCTGAAAACTCCTATTCTATAATCTTGCTGGTGTCTATAAAAATCTGGTTATTCCCATGCTTCACTGAGTCATCATTTCCTAGATTAAATTTCAAACTCTCTAACATGGCCCATTGTTCCATCCATTATCAAGGTACTTAGAGTTTCCATATTCACAATGCATTTTCAAGCCACAATGCTTTTGCAAATACTGACTCCTCTTTGGGCATTCGCCTATCCCCCATTCTACTCCTATCTACCTGCATAATTGGATGAATTTCTACACATCCATCAAAGTCTACCAAGCATATTCTTCTTTGTGAAACTTTCCAGGCCCTCAGTTAGCCTCGCTCTTCATATATGCCTTGGAAATGTCTTTAAAGAATAGTTTGAATTTTGAGAAGAAGTAGGATGAATTTTAGAAATAACTTGAAACAATCAAGGTGAAAACTAGTTAACACCACACTGTACTTAGATTTTAGAAGTCCATTAGTTTTTCTAGTGTTGCTAGAGAATATATGAAAGAACTTGATGAAGGAATTTAACTTCTCTGTGAATCAGTTTTCCTACCTGTAAAATAATAATACTGAATTAGATGATCTTTAAAGAGACCCTTGCAATTCTCACATTACTGATTCTGTGGTTGCTGTTGGGAACAGATATGAGGTTAACTTAACTTGAATCTGTGGAGAATTTCTGGTCATAGCAAGAGTGTGAGGAAGCTGCAAGACCAGGGAAAGAACCACCCAAAGGGATAGGGGGAATAGACACTGGAGTTTACACTGTTCATATAAGTGGTTTTTTCTCAAACCAGCTAAACTGGAAACCTTTATAGTGCATAAAATGTTGTGTAGAAGAATCAAAAGAGTATTTCCCTAGTTATAGGAAAAATTGACCATAGACTAAATACTTCTCTGGTCCTTTGTAGGAAAGTTAAGACCTGAAAATATCTGTTTCAAAGTAACATAAAAGCACTCCTGAATGAAACATCAAGAATATCTATAAGCATACAAAGATATCAGTAACCAAAAAGGTACAATTTACAATGTGTGACACTTGATAAAAAATTACAAGTTTTGCAAAGAAGCTAAAAAATATGATTATAATGAAGATAAAAATTAATTGAAATTTATTAAAAATTTTATTAGTATACAAGGCCATCACAACAGTTATAACTATATAGTTATAACTATATTAAATATGTTTAAAAAGTAGAGGACATATTGCACATTGTGAGTACTGACTTTAAACATAATGACTGAAATCAGTCTTCTAGAGATGAGAATTAAAACATCTGAGATGAAAAATAAACTAAATGAAGTTAATAGAAAATTAGACGTTACAGGAAAAATATTTGAGACATTGCTCAACAAAGTTACAGTTAAATAAGAGGAAATAAGTTCTGGTGTTCTATTGCATAGTAGGTAACTATAGTTAATGATAATGTATATTTCAAAATAGCTAGGAGAGAGGATTTTGAATGTTCTTACCACAAAGAAATGACAACTGTTAGAGTTGATGGATATGCTAATTACACTGATATGATTATTATACAATCTATACATATATTTAAACATCACACTGTACCTCACAAATAGGTACAATTAGTATGTATCAATTAAAAACAAAATAAATTTAAAAAGGGGGAAAAACAAAAAATCTAATTGATACACAGAGTGAAAATACTATAAAAAAGAACAGTATCAGTAAGCTGTGAGACAACTTCGGGTGGCCTAACATACATGTAATTGGAGACCCAGAAGCATTGGAAATTGGAGAGGGGTAGGGGTAGAACAACAAAAAAGAAATTACTTGAAGAAACATTGGCCAAAAGTTTTTTTTTAATTAAATGGGAACAATACAGTCATTGATTTAAGAACCTCAGTGAATATTAAGCACAAGAAACATGAAGAAGACAAAACAAAGTTTCATCATAATAAAATTACTTAAAGCCAGTAAAAAATTGAAATTCTAAATATTAGGCAAATATAAAATATTAATTAAATACAAAATAAGTAAGAATGATATCAGTCTACTCACCAGAACCAATATGAGCTAGAAAAAAATTGCGGACAAACATACTAAAAGTACTAAAAGAACTAAACTATCAACCTAAAATTTTATACCCAGGAAAAGTTTTTCAGAAAGGAAGGTGGATACTTATGTATACAAAAGCTGAAAGAACTCATAAATAGCAGACCCACACTACAAGAAATATTGAAAGAATTCCTTGAGGTATAATTAAAATGACTCCAGATAGAAATATAGATCTACACAAAGGAATGAAGACCACTGGTAATGGTATTTGTATGTATAACTATAAGGTTTATTATATCATTATATAATTCTCTTTGAAAGATAATTGTTTAAAGCAAAAAATGTATTCTACAGTTTATAACATGGAGAACTAAGTATGAAATAATAGCACAAAGGTGTGGAGGGTAGAAACAGATGTGCAGTTTTGTAAGGTTCTTATACTATATGTGAAGTGGTGTAATATCACTTGAAAATAGACTGTGATAAGTTAAAGACATATGCTATAAACCTTAAAGCAACCATTAAAAACATGCACAACAGAGTTTTAGATAATAAGCCCACAAAGGAGATAAAATGAAATCATCAAAAAAATTCATTTAATCCAAAAGAACATAGAAAAAGAGGAAAAGGGAAACAAATAGCTGATGGGACAAATTGAAAACAAGATAGCAGAAACAAACTACACTCATATAATCACATTAAATGTGACTATTATAAACAACCTAATGGAATATCATTAAACTGAATAAAAAAGATGCACTACATTCTACTTAAGAGGAAAGCAGTTTTAAACTAAAAGGAGAAAACACTTCAAAGTAAAAAGCTAGATAAAGATATAACAAGCTTACTTTGCAGAAGACTGTTTAGCATAGCTGACTTAAGACTTAAGACTACTCTCTTTGGAAGGACCTTCTTACAAGATTGGCCTTTCACTGGCATCTGGGAACCTGGATTTCAAGACTGTTCTCACCATTTCCTAACTGATTAGGGTGGCTTGTTGTCTCCATAATGTGTGTGCGAAAATAAGATTTATGATAAACACTTGGTTTCCTTCTGGTAATCTGAAATTTTGGGGCATGCTAGGTAAAAGGTGTTTTTATGATCAGCTCCCAATAAATGCTTGAGGATTTTTTGTTAGAAAACAATGCACACATTTTCGTTGCTGAGAGAAAAGTGCATTGTGTACAATCCCTCCTTGGAAAGAGAGAGCATGAGGAAGTATATATGTGAATTCTTCAGACTCTGCCTGTGTCTTTTTCTGCTATGATATGCATTTATATCCTTACTGGGTCACTGTCATGAATCTTAGCCATTTGTGCAACTCTATGTTGAGTCTTATAAGTCCTTCTAAAATATTAAGGTGGGACCCCAAAAGAGTAATCAAAACATTGGAAACCAGCTATATTGAAAGAAGATAAAGGACACTTTAGAGGAAAGAATATTATCATGGGTAAAGAATGTCAATTCATAATGATAAAGGTGTTAATCAGAACACAGCAATCTTAAAACTTTTATGAACCTAAAATTACTGTTTCAAAATGTATGAAGCACACAATGGAATAATATTGGCCATAAAAAAGAGCGAAATCATGTCATTTACAGCAACATGTATGGAGCTAGAGGTCATTATGTTAAGTGAAATAAGACAGTCACATAAAGACAAAATATCGCATGTTGTCACTTATATGAGGCAGCCAAAAAAAGTTGATCTCATGGAGGTAGAGAGTAGAATGGTAGATACCACAAACTAGTAAAGGTGTGTGTCAGGAAAGGGGGATGAAGAGAGGTTGGTTAATAGGTACAAACAGTTAGAATGAGTAAGTTCTAATGTTTGATAGCAGAGTATGATGACTACAGTTAACCCCAACATATTGCATATTTCAAAACAGCTCAAGGTCATGGATACCCCAGATACCCTGACTTGATCATGACACATTCTATGCATATAACAAAATATCACATGTACCCTATGAATATCTACAAATATTACATATCAATAAAAATGTATGAAATAGTGATAGAACTTTCCACTTAGAACTGGAACAAAACAAGGATGCCCACTGTCACCACTTCTATTCAGTGTAGTGCTGGAAGTACTAGCCAGAGCAGTCAGGCAAGAGAAGGAAATTAAGGGTATCTGAATGGGGAAATAAGAGGTCAAATTATCACTCTTTGCTGATGATGTGATTTTATATCTAGAAAACCTCAAATATTCCACCAAGAGACTCCTGGAATTGATAAATAAATTCAGCAAAGTCTCAGCTTAGAAAATCAATGTGCATAAATCAGTAGAATTCCTATACGCCAAAAAGAGTCAAGCTGAGAATCAAATGAAAGATTTCATAGCTTTGACAATAGCCACAAAGAAAATAAAATATCTAGGACTGTATTTAACCAGGGAGGTGAAAGTTCTCTGCAAAGAGAACTATGAATCATTGAGGAAGGAAATTGTGGAAGATGGGAACAAATGAAAAAGCATATCATGCTCATGAATTTGCAGAATCAGCATTGTTAAAATGTCTGTTCTACCCAAAGCGATTTACAGAAACAGTGCAATCCCCATAAAAATTTCAATGTCATTTTTTGCAGATCTAGAAAAAATAATTCTACACTTCATTTGGAACCAGAAAAGAATCCAAATAGCCAAACTGGCCTTAAGTAAAATGAACAAATCTGGAAACATCACTTTATCAGACTTTAAGCTATACTTCAAGGCTATAGTCTACCAAAACAGCATGGTACTGGTACAACAATAGAGACATAGACCAATGGAACAGCACAAAGAACCCAAGTATAAAACCATCCTCATATTTCCATCTGATCTTTTACAAAGCAGAGAAAAGCATATACTGGGGAAAAGAATCCTTATTTAATATGATGCTGGGAAAATTGAATAGCCACATGTAGAAGACTGAAACAGGATCCACACGTCTCACCTCTTACACAAATCAACTCAGGATCGATAATAGACTTAAACCTAAGGCATGAAACCATAAGAATTCTAGAAGAAAATATCGAAAACATTCTTCCAGACATTGGCCTATGCAAAGAATTTATGAAGGAGACCTCAATGGCAAATAAGTAAATAGATGACAGATAGATAGAAAGATAGACAAAGACTTGATTAAATTGAAAATCTTTTCTGGGAGGCCGAGGCAGGTGGATTGCTCAAGGTCAGGAGTTCGAAACCAGCCTGAGCAAGAGCGAGACCTCATCTCTACTAAAAATAGAAAGAAAATGAATTGGCCAACTAAAAATATAGAGAAAAAAATTAGCCAGGCATGGTGGCACATGCCTGTAGTCCCAGCTACTTGGGAAGCTGAGGCAGTAGGATTGCCTGAGCCCAGGAGTTTGAGGTTGCTGTGAGCTAGACTGATGCCACGGCACTCTAGCCAGGGCAACAGAGTGAGACTCTGTCTCAAAAAAAATAAAGAAAAAAGAAAAAAAAGAAAAGCTTCTCCATAGCCAAGGACACAATAGCAAATACACAACCTACAGAATGGAACAAAATATTCACATGCTGTACATCCAATAAAGGGCTACTAACCAGAATCTACAAAGAATTCAACCAAATCAGCAAGAAATAAATCAAACAACCCCATTAAAAAGGTGGCAAAAGACATGAACAGAAGGTTTTCAAAATAAGATAGACAAATGGCCAATAAACATTAAAAAATGCTCAATGTCACTAATAATCAGGGACATGCAAATCAAAACCACAATGAGATATCACCTAAACCCAGTGACAATGGATTTTATCAAGAAGTCCCCACACAGTAGAAGCTGGCATGGATTCAGAGAGAAAAGCACACTTTTACCCTGGTGGTGAGACTGAAAACTAGTACAAACTCTATGGAAAGTAATATTGAGATACCTCAAAGAACTAAAAGCACACCTACCATTTGATCCAGCAATCCCTCTACTGGGTATTTAATCAAAGGGGGAAAAAAGTAATTTTATCAAAAAGACACTTGCACTTAAATGTTTATTGCAGCACAATTCACAATCACAAAATGTGGAATCAACTCAAGTGCCCATCAGTTCATGAGTGGATTAATAAAATGTGATATATTTATACCAGGGGTACTAAGCCATTAAAAATATTAATTAATATCTTTTGTAACAATCTGGATGGAACTGGAGGCCTTTCTTCTAAGTGAAATATCACAAGTATGAAAAAACAAACACCATGTGTACTCACTATTAAATTGAACCTAACCAAATAGCATTCATGTGCACAGTAGGAAGTAAAACTCAATGGAAATCAAACAGGTGGAGGGGAGGATGGTATAGGTGAAATCACATCTATCGGGTACAATGTACATTATCTGTATGATGGACACACTTATAACTTTGCCTCAAGCAGTACAACAGCTATCCATGTAACCAAAACATTTGTACATCCGTAATATTCTAAAATAAAAAAAAACAGAAAAAAAGAATGATAGAAATGCAAGGTAAATGGATAGATCTAAAATTATAACTAGATATTTCAACAGTCTTCTCTCAATTATTGATAGAATAAGTAGACAAAATCAGTAAGCAAAATCAGTAAGTCTTATATAAGACAATACAAAATGGAGGAATGGGAGATGACCTCCTGGCTCTCTGCTCCCAGAGTAGGAGGTGAAGAATGCGGACAGCTAC
>VBSM01000937.1:4202707-4248435 GCA_008086735.1 Cheirogaleus medius | reverse complement strand
TGTGTCAGTGTGTTAGGGAAGCAGTGGGCTCAGCAGGCGGCTCATAGAGACAGCGTGGCAAACACAGCACCCGCTATGCGCCCAGCAGTCGCCTCCAGCACTGGCTCTCAGTGGGTGGGAAGCCGCCATTTTGGGTGTCCATAGCCTAAAAGTACTCTGGCATGTTTCCCAGGCAAGGGAATCAGGCAACACTCCTGCCCCTGCCCGGCAGAGCAGGTCCCGCCCTTGGAGGAGGGGAGTAACGAGAAAAGCCGCTTTCTCTCCCAACCCAGCTGCTGGCCTTTTGGCAGCGGCAGGTCAAGCCCTGCCTTTGAAGTGGCAGAATAACGACAGAAGACTCTTTCTTGGCTGAGTCACCAGGCTGTCTCAGGCAGCCCCCGCCATTCCACCCAGCCACCTGAGTTTTGTGCCAAAAGGACAGACCCCACCTCTAGAAGGGCAGAGTAGCAAAGTAGACTTCTCTTCAAGCTGAGACCCACAGTAGGATCCCAACGTTACTATTCTGGGACTTTGTCACAGTGGTCCTTTGCACCAAAGGGATAGAACCCTCCCCTGAAAGGGCAGAGTAGTGGAAGAGGCCATTTTGGAGCCGAGACCCATGGTGAGATCACCACCGCTGGAGACCTTTGCACCAAAAGGACAGACCCTGCCCCTGGAAGGGAGTAGTAGGGAAGGAGACCGCTTTTCCAGCTGAGATGCATGGTGGGATTGCCACCACTGCTTTGCTTTGCCTCTGCCACTGGGCTGCTTTGCACCAAAGGGACAGATCCCACTCCTGTAAGGGCATAGTAGAAGGAGGCTGCTTTTCAAACTGAAACCTGAGGCCGCCTCTTTGCTGCCACTTGATCACCCGTGTTTCCCGCCAACAGGTCAGACCCCACCCTTGAAAGGATGGAGTAGCAAAGGAAGCCGCTTTCCAGGCTGAGACCCCCTGCTGTGGCAGATGGCTGTTGACTACAACAAGGCTACTGGTATTTCTTGCCAAAGGGACCAATCCTGCCTCTGGAAGGGTGGAGTAGTGAGGCAGGACACTTTCTGGTCTGAGAAACCTCAATGGCCTTGGGCAGGGCTTCTCCAGCAGTCCTGAGGTGTGTGTTTCACACCAACTAGACAAACCCTGCCTTTGGAGGGACAGAGTAACCAGGGTAGCCACTTCCTGGACTGAGACACCCAGTGGCCCTAGGAAGTGCCCATCCTCCAGTCTGGCACCTTATCTTCTCTGCAGGGCAGACCCCGCCCTTGGAGGAGGGGAGAAACGAGAGAAGACGTTTTCTGGGCAGGAACTTGCTACAGTCTAGGCCAACACCCCTCCCCCAGCCTGTCAGGATAGACTAAACCCTTGAAGGCAGGGAGAAAGGAGAAAAGTTGTTTTGCCTGTGTGACTGGCTTGAATCTGTGGGATCTTGGAACTAAGCAAAAGGGGATAGATTGCTGACTTGGTGCAGCAGGTTGGTTTTGATAATCTCATAAGATCATAACAGAAGGGTTTGCCCTTGGATCCCAGAGTGTTGCCAGCTTAGGGGCTTGTGGTCTGGGAAGGAAAATCTTGACCAGAGTCCTTAGCAATTGCACCAATTGACACCCCCCATCAGGAGCTGCTTCATAGGAGTGGCAAAAGAGCCCTGAATAACATATTAGTAGCTCTCCCCTAGCTGCAGATCAAGCAACCTCTGAAGTATACACTCTTAGGCTCACCAGTATCTGTTGCTCTTCTCACCCCACCTGAAGTGGTAACAGGGTGCAAGTAACCCTTGGGAGTGGCATGACATTCCCCAAAGACTGAGGCACTTGTATATCCCATTTAGGTGTTTAGAGCTCAATACAAAGGTATTGGAATACCTTGATAACCAACTCCTCCACTCAAACTACAAGCAACAAAAGAGAGGGCAACCTCATACTCAAACACAGTGTCTTCCACCTCAAACTAGTCGTCAGCAGCAAAATCACACACACAAGAGTGATCCAACTTCTGGAAGTCTAAATAAGGGATCCAAACTCAGTACTCTCCTTAAGCAAGAGGTGAAGACAACAGGTCAGAGATAACACAATAGGCTAAAACACCTCTAAGACATTACAGGACCAGAGCGCATCTCCCCAGCATTGTCAATGAACGTCCCTTCAGGGACCCAGAATTAACTCCATAAATCAGGCCCAGCACCTCCAGTCCTTGGCAAAGTAGCCTGATGAGAAATAATCAGCAAAAGAACACAGGAAACATGAAAGATCAGAGAGAAAAGTCACCTCCAGAAGAAAATATTCAATCTCCATCACTAGATACCAACTTACACAATATGATTAAACTGACAGAGGAAGAATTCTGAATATGGATTGTAAGAAAACTCAATGGAATTGAAGAGAAAATAGAATCCAAACATAAAGAAACCAATGCAACAATTCAGGAAATTAATGAAAAATTCTCTAAAGAAATTGAAGTACTATGGAAAAACCAAATGGAAATCTTGGCACTGAAGGAGGCATTCAAGGAACTTCAAAACACATTGGAAAGCCTCAAGAAGAGACTGGATCATGCAGAGGAAAGAATCTCAGAGCTTGAAGATAATGCCTATGTGCTAACCAAATCAGATAAAGAAAAAGAACACAGAAAAAAGAGATAAGACTGAAAGAAGAGTTAGTAATTCTTAATATGTATGCACCCAACTCAAGAGTGCCCAGTAACATAAAAGAAACCTTGTCTAATCTAAACCAAATGATAAACAATAATGCCATAGTAGCAGGGGACTTCAACACTCCACTGAATGAACTAGACAGATCTTCCAAACAGAAAATAAGCAAAAAAATAATGGACTTAAATGGAGCTCTAGAACAAAAGGCCTGAGAGACCTCTACAGAATATTCCACCCAAATAAAGCCGAACATACATTATTCTCAGGAGCCCATGGAACTTTCTCCACAATTGATCACATACCAGGCCACAAATCAGACCTCAAAAAATTTTAAAAAATGGAAATTATATCTAGCATCTTCTCTGATCATAGTGGTATAAAATTACAGTTCAATTCCAACAGAAATACTCACCACCTCGCAAAGTCATGGAAATTAATCAAACTATTGTTGAATAACTATTTGTTAAAGGAGGAAATACAGTGGGAAATCAAGAGTTTCTTTGAACTAAATGATAACGGAGACACTAGTTATCAAAGCCTATGGGATACAGCAGAAGTATACCTGAGGGGAAAACTAATAGCATTAAATGCCCACATCCAAAAAACAGAAAGCTCAAAAATCGACAATCTAATAACCAGTCTCAAAGAATTGAAAAAGGAAGAGCAAATCAATTCCAAACCTAGTAGAAGAAAATAAATAACTAAGATAAAAACAGAAATAAATGAAATTGAGAAGAAGATCAACAAAACCATAGTTGGTTTTTCAAAAAGATAAACAAAATTGACAGCTCTCTTGCTAGATTGACAAGAATTCAAACGGAAAGGACTCTAATAAACTCAATTAGAAATGAAAAAGGAGAGGTCACAACAGACACCAAGGAAATACAAAACATTTTTTTTCGATTACTATAAAAACCTATATGCCCCCAAACGGCATTATGAGGAGGAAATGGACAAATTTCTCGAAACATACAACCTTCCTAAGTTCACACAGGAGGTAATAGAATTTCTGCATAAACCAATCTCAAGCTCAGAAATTGGAGTGGCAATTAAAAACCTCCCAAAACGGAAACGTCCTGGACCAGATGGCTGCACTTAAGAGTTTTACCAAATGTACAAAGAAGAATTCATACCTATACTACAGAAATTATTCCACAACATTGAGAAAGATGGTATTCTTCCTAACTCAATCTAGAAAGCCAATATCACCTTGATACCAAAGCCAGGAAAGGACACAGCAAACAAAGAAAGGTACAGACCAGTATCCCTCAAGAATATAGATGAAAAAATCCTCAACAAAATTTTAGCAAATCATATTCAGCAGCATATCAAAAAAATAATTCACCATGACAAGGTGGGCTTTATTCCAGGTATGCAAGGCTGGTTCAACATATGAAAATCTATAAATGCAATTCGCCTCATAAATAAAAGCAAAAAAAAAACAGACCATATGATTCTCTCAATAGATCAAGAAAAAGCATTTGACAAAGTCCAGCACACCATTATAATAAACACTCTTAAGAAAATAGGCATAGATAGGTCATACCTTAAAATTATCAAGTCCATTTATGATAAACCTATGGCCAATATACTGGATGGGGAAAAATTGAAACCATTCCCACTTAGAACCAGAACCAGACAACATTGCCCACTATCTCCACTTCTATTCAATATAGTACTGGAATTACTTCCTAGAGTAATTAGGCAACAAGAGAAGGCAATTAAAGGCGTCCAATTGGGGAAAGATGAGATCAAACTCTCACTCTTTGCCAATCATATGATATTATATCTAGAAAACTACAAGGATTCAACCAAGGGACCCCTAGAATTGATAAATGAATTCAGCAAAGTCTCAGGATACAAAATCAATACATAACAAATCAGAGGCATTCATATATGCCAATAATGGTCGAGCTGAAATTCAAATAAAAAATGTAATACATTTTACAATAGCCTCAAATAAAATTAAATATCTAGGAATATATTTAATGAAATATGTCAGAGACATATACAAGGAGAACCACAAAACACTAAGAAATGAAATTGTAGAAGATGTAAACAGAAGGAAAAATCTACCTTGCTCATGGATTGGTAGAATCAATATTGTTAAAATGACCATAGTACCATCAGCTTTCTTTACAGATCGTGAAAAAATAATTCTATGCTGTGTATGGAACCAGAGAAGACCTCATATAGCCAAAGCAATCTTAAGTAAAAGGAACGAACTGGGAGGTATCAGGCTAGCAGACTTAAAGCTGTACTACAAGGCGATAGTAATTAAAACAGTGTTTTACTGGCAGAAGATCAGAGACATAGACCTTTGGAACAGGACTGAGAATCCAGAGATGAAATGATCCACATATGGTAATCTAATCTTTGACAAAACAGACAAAAACATACACTGGGGAAAAATCTCTTTAAATAAATGGTGCTGGGAAAACTGGATAGTTACATGCAGAAGATTGAAACTGGATCCCCACCTCTCACCTCTCACAAAAATCAATTCAAGATGGATTACAGACTTATACCTAAGGCATGAAACCTTAAGAATTCTAGAAAAAGATGTTGGGAAGACTCAGACATTGGCCTAGGCAAAGCATTTTTGAACAAGACCCCTGAAGCAATCACAGCAGCAACAAAAATAAATAAATGGGACCTGATCAAATTTAAAAGCTTTTGTACAGCCAAGGAAACTATCACTAGAGCAAATAGACAACATACAGAATGGGAGAAAATATTTGCCTTTACACATCTGATAAAGGGCTGATAACAAGAATCTATCTAAGACTTTAAAAAATCAACAAGAAAAAAATCAAACATCCCCATCAATAAATGGGCAAAGGAAATGAACAGAAACTTTTCAAAAGAAGACAAACTAATGGTCACCAAACATATAAAGAAATGCTCAACCTCTCTAATCATTAGAGAAATGCAAATCAAAACCACAATGAGATATCACCTAACCCAGTGAGATTGGCCTCTATCAAAAAATCCCAAAACAACAAATGCTGGCGAGGATGTGGAGATACAGGAACACTCTTACACTGCTGGTGGGACTGCAAATTAGTGCAACCTTTGTGGAAAAGTATTTGGAGATACCTCAAACAGCTAGAAATAGAAATACCATTCAACCCAGCAATAGCATTATTAGGCATCTACCCAAAAGAGCATAAGACATTCTGTTGTAAACACATCTGCACCCAAATGTTTATGGCAGCACAATTCACTATTGCAAGGACATAGAAACAACCCAAGTGCCCTTCAATTTATGAGTGGATTATTAAAATTTGGTATATGTTCACAATGGAATATTACTTAATTCTAAGAAACAACAGTGAGCTAGCACTGCTTATATTATCCTGGATTAAGCTTAAGCCCATTATCCAAAGTGAGGTGACACAAGATCAGAATAATGGGCTCCACATGTACTCACCATCAAATTGGTACTGACTGATTAACACTATGGTGCTCAAATGGTGATGGTGTTCACCAGGGAATTTGGGGGTTTTGGGGGTAGACCCACAACTGAGGGTTGTGGTGAGCAGTGTGGAGGGGAAGGTCATACCTCTAACCCTTGCTAGGGAGAGGCAAAGATATAAAATGTAACCAAAATGTTCGTACTTTCATATTTTCTTGAAATAAAAAAAATCCCAAAACAAGAATTGCTAGTGAGGATGTAGAGAGATGGGAACACTCTTATACTGCTGGTGGGACTGCAAATTAGTGCAACCTCTGTGAAAAAGAATTTGGAGATACCTCACAGAGCTAAAAAGAGAAATACCATTCGATCCAGCAATAGCACTATTAGACATCTACCCAAAAGAGCAAAAGACATTCTATAATAAGGACATCTGCACCCAAATGTTTATGGCAGCACAATTCACTATTGCAAGAATGTGGAAACAACCCAAGTGCCCATCAATCCATAAGTGGATTATTTAAATTTGGTATACGTATGCAATAGAACATTACTCAATTTTAAGAAACAACAGTGATTTAGCACTTCTTATATTTTCCCTGGATAGAGCTTGAATCCATTATCCGAAGTGAGGTATCACAAGATCAGAATAATAGGCTCCACATATATTTGCCATCAAATTGGCACTGACTAATCAACACTATGGTGCTCACATGGTAGTAAAATTCTCCAGGTATTAGGGAGTTGGGGGGATAAACTCACAATTAATGGATGCAGTGAACATTGTAGAGGGGAAGTGCATGTCTCTAATCCTCACTTGAGTGAGGCAAAGACATAAAATGTACCCAAAATGTTTGTACCCTCATAATATCCTGAAATAAAAAATAGGACTACTTAAGTTTCACAAAGCTATAAGTAGAAGTTTTTAACATGTGTTTATTCAGCCAGGCTCAATAATGTTTCTGTGTAACCCCTGGTCCTGCTTTATGCACTATACTTCAATTTGCTATGAAGTAAGTGAAACCCAAAGGTTGCTTATAGATAGGAGCCCTCATCCCTGCAATGCCAAATTAGGACTCTGGGACCTTTGGTTGCCGCCCCCCAAGCCACAGCCTCTTTTTTCCAGATCCTCCTACACTGTGAGCTGCCTCATCTCTGAGGCATGAAAGTGAACACCTGTTTCTGCTCTTTATTTAAAACCCATTCACTCTCCAACCCCACCCTGCCTCCCTCTCTTCTCTGTCCTTGCTCCCTACTTGCCAACCTCTGTCTTCTCAATATCTTGTGTCCTCACACTACAGCTGGGAACGGCTGGGAGAAATTATAACTTCTAGCTACTTAAACATTTCCCTTGGGGTATAAGACACTGATGGCACCCAAGGTCTTATGATGTGAGCAGGCTGCCCATGTGCAGAACAAGAGAGACTGGCCACCTGTTGGGGATGGATGGAAAATAACATGCTTTCTTCCAAACTTTCTATAATACTGAGAACAGGACACCAGTTAGAGAAAGCTTCAATTCTGAGAAATTTTTCTTTTTCTATTTTTCTTTTAGTGACCAGATATGTCAGTTTTATAGAATTTTAGCTTGAAAACCTTTTATTATTATTGTTGTTGTTCCATAAACACAAAAGTATGGTAATTTGAGGGATGAAAATTTGATAGCTTCTATTGAATGAAAAGTATGACTATTTTAAAACAATAAGTCTTATATAAGTCTTATATATCCTTATGTAAAGATATATAATGTCACTCTTACCCAACCTAATTGACATTATAAATGTCATTCTATTCAAGAGCAGCAGAATGCACATTCTTTTCACATATACATGAAATATGTACCAAGATAAAATATATTTGTGTCCATACTATAAGCCTCAGTTAACTTAAAAGGAATCAAATTATACAAAGTATATTCTCTGACAACGATGAAGTTAAACTGGAAAACAATAAATTTATAAATATTTAGACACTGAACAGCACATTTTTGAATATCTCATGGGTCAAAAAAAATCAAAATTTAAAAGTATTTTAAGTTGATTGAAAATGAAAATACAACCTATGAAAATTTGTGGGATGTAGCTAAAGCAGTAGTTAGAGGGGAATTAGAGGAACTAAAATGCCCATTTTAGAAAAGAAAGAAGGTCTCAAATCAGGAAAGTATGAGAAAATTCAAATTACCAATGTCAGGAAGTAGTGAGATAATAATACTACAGACCTCCATATAATTAAAGGATAATAATGGAATACTATGAATGACTTTATGCCAATATATTTGATAATTTAGATGACATGGACAAATTCTTTAAAGACAGACTACCAAAGACCACTCAAGGAGAAATGAACAAAAAATCTAGTATCTATTAAATACATTTAATTTGTTGTTTAAAAACTTTCCACAAATAAAATTCCAAACATGAATAGCTATACTGGTGCATTCCATTTGATAATTAAAGAATAAATTATGTGAATTCTACCAAAATTCTTCCAGAAAATTGAAGAGGCAAGGATACCTTCTAAAAACATTTTATGAGGTCAGCAAGTATTTGATGCCAAACTCAAAGAAATTAGAAGACAGAAAAACTACAGACAAATGTCATTCGTAAATATAGATATAAAAATTCTAACAAAATTTTAGCAAAGTGAATAAAACATATGCAGAATATAAAGTATTATGACTAAGTGAGGTTATTCCCAAGAATGAGAAGTTGGCTTAATATGTTTAAGTCAAAAAAGTGTAGTTTAATATATTAATAAGTTGAAAAATAAAATTGTTGATTATTAAATAGATGCAGAAAGAGCATTTAACAGAACCTAATATCCATTCTTACAATCTCCAAGCAAACTGTGAATGTAAGGGAACTTCATCATCCTGATAAGTGCCATCTGTGGAAAACCTACAGCTAACCTCATAATTAATGATAAAGAACTGAATGTTTTCCACCCAAGATTAGCAATAAGGCAAGTATCCTGGTTTTACTCCTTCTACTCAGTGTTGTACTTGAGGTTCTGATTAGTGCAATAATCCAACAAAAGCAAGGAAAAGATATCCTGATGAAAAAAAAATAAGTTAAAGTGCCTATATTTGCAGATGACATGTTTACCTGCTATGTAGAAATTATATGGAATCCAATAAAAATACTACTGAAACTAAGAAGGTAGTTTTGCAAATTTGGAATATACATTATTTATGTAAAAATTAACCATATGTCTACAAAATAGTAATGAATAATCAGAAATTGAAATTTTAAAAAAACTCATTTTTAATAGTGTCAAAATGTAAAATTTGGGGACAGTTTTGACAATGACATGCAAGACCCAAAACTACTGAAAACTGTAAAAATTGAAAACTACAAAATATTGCTGAGAGGAATTAAAAAATATCTATATACTATGTCATGTCTTATTTAGTAAAATGCACAATATTCACAAATCTGAAGACTTGATATTATTAAGAGGTCATTTTTCCCCAACTTGATCTACAGAATCAATGAAATCTCAGTCAATCCTGATAAGATTTTTTATGGAAATTAACAAGCTAATTACAAAATTCATATAAAAATGCAAACTATGTACAATAATCGGGACTATTTATTGAAGTTGAAAGATTCATGCTACCTTAACAATACTATAGTAATTAAGACAGTGTTGGTATTTATATCAAAATAAGTAAATTTATTTCAATGGAAAAGATTAAAGACTTCAAAATAGAATGACAAATATATAGTGAATTGATTTCTGACAAATTTTCAAGGCAATTCTGTGTAAAAAGGATAATGTTTTCAATAAAAGGTATGGACAATTGGATATCCATATATAAAATATGAACTTCAAGCCATATCTATCACAATATACAAAAATACTCAAAGTGAATCATATATCTAAATTTAAATGGAAAATTATAAAATTATATGAGAAAACATAAAAGAAAATACTTGTGAATGTGTGTTATGGAAACATTTCTTAGATATGGCATTAAAAGCACTACCCATAATATATAATTGATAAATTTGACTTCATAAAAGTTAAAAACTACTGTTCTTTGAAAGGCACTATTAGGAGAATGAAAAACAAGAGAAATATGGCTGGACAATTTTGAAAATCAGATACCTCATAAAAGACTTGTATTTAGAATATATGCTAAAACTCTCCAAACTTAATATTTAGAAAATAATCCAATAAAATAGACAAAATATTTTAATATCCACTTCATCCAAGAAGATATATGGAAGGCAAATAAGCACACGAAAAAATGCTGAGCCTCATTAGTATTAGAGAAATGCAATTAAAACTATTGTTTGATAATACTAGTCACCTATTAGAATATCTAAAATAAAAAACACACACACCATACCAACTGTTTCAAGGATATGGCGTAACTGGACCTCTTATACAACCCTTTTGGTGACAATGTAAAATGATACATCCACTTTAGAGAACAGTGTGGCAGTTTCTCAAAAAGTTAAACATATACCTACCCTATCACCCAGCTATTTCACTCTTACATATGTAATCAAAAGAAATGACCGCATATATCCATACAAAGACTTATTCACAAATGTTCACAGAAAATTTATTTGAAATAGCACAAAAACTGGAAAACAACTCAAATTTGCTTCAGTTGGTGAACAGATAAAGACATTGTGGTCTACCCAGACTATGTAACACTAATCAACAAAAAGAAATTAAACTGTCTTCAACAAAATACCTACAATTCAATAGGGAAAGATAGCCTTTTCAACAAATGGTTCTGAGACAACTGTATGTCCACAGGCAAAGAATGAAATTAGATACTTTCTGCATACCATATATGAAAATGAACTCAAAATGGATACTAAACATCAATGTAAGAGCTAAAACTATAAAACTATTAGAATAAAACATAAAAATAAACTTTTATTACTCTGGGTCAGGCAATGGGTTATTAGATATGACACCAAAGACATATGTAAAAAATAAAAAATAGATAAATTGGGCCACATCAAAATTAAATTTTCTTGATGATACCATCAAGAAAGTGAAAAGACAGTCTATAGAATGAGAGAATATATTTATAAATCATTTATCTAATAAGAGTCTTGTGGTTGTGTTGGTATAAAAGAATACCTGAGGCTGAGTAATTTATAAAGGAAAGAGGTTTATTTGACTCATGGTTCTAAAGGCTATACAAGCAGCATGAAACCAGTATCTGCTCAGTTTCTGGTGAGGGCCTCATGCTGCTTCCACTCATGGCAGTAGGTTAAGGGGGGTCAGTGTGTAGATCACATGAAAAGAGAGGAGTCAAGAGAGAGACGAGGTGCTAGGTTCGTTTTGACAGCCAGTTCTTGTGGTAATTAAGAATAAGAACTCACTCCTGAAAGAATGGCACCAAGCCATTCATGAAGGATTTGCCCCCATCACCCAAACACCCCACACGAGGCCCTGCCACCAACATTGGGGATCAGATATCAACATGAAACTTAGCAAGGCCAAACAAACCATATCCAAACCATAGCAGGTCTGGTATACAAAATATATAAAGAACTTCTACAACTCAATAACAAAATGACAAACAGCCAAATGAAATGATGGGAAAGAATTTGAATACATATTTCTCCAAGGAAGATATACAAATAAATGATCAACAAACATATGAAAAGATGCTCAGCATCATTAATCATTAGGGAAATGAAAATGAAATCTATACATGCCTACTAAGATGACTATAATAATAATGAAAAAATAACAAGTGTTGGCAAGCACGTGGGGAAAATTGGAATTCTTGTGCATTGTTGGTGGGAATGTAAAATGGTTTAGCAGTTGTGGGAAACAATTTGACAGTTTTTCAAAAGACTCAACATAGAATTACCATATGATCGAACACTTCCCTTTATAAGTATATACACAAGAAAATTGGAAACAGGTGTTTAAAGAAAAACATGTACATAAATGTTCATATCAGCACTATTCAAAAAGTGCACAGCCAAAAAGTGTGAACAAGACAAATGTCAATCACCTGGGGAATGCATAAATAAAATAATATTTGGCAATAAAAAGGATTTCAGTACTGATATATTCTACAACATAGATGAACCTTGAAAATATCATCCTGAGTGAAAGAAGCCAATCACAAAAGACCAAATATTATGTGGTGAAATTTATAAGAAATGTCCAAAATAGGAAAATCTATAGAAAGAGAAAAAAAATAGTGATTACCTAAGATGGAGTAGGTTTGGTGGTGTGAACGTGGCCTGATTACAGGACGAGGAATGAACACAGAACATAAAGAATGACACAGGCACACATAAAGACTTCACATGACTCGAGTGCTCAATGCACCGGTCGCTTTTTATTTATACCCCTCAGACCCAGGGTTAGTTCCTTGTACGTGAGCATCTGAGCATAGCAGCGATAACCGTCAACTTTTGAATTGTATCACAAGGGAACAATTTCCCATGGTCTCGGACCTCAAAACAGTTACTTGAGGTGCCAGCGCCAGACATAACACAAAAATCAAGGCCGAAGTAAGCAACATTAAACAATGCAGCCATCAGAAGAACTTCTTGTGCTCTCTCCCAGTCAGCGGCAGGCTCCCATGGTTGTGCCTGTCTTAGGTCGTCCCCCCTGTGGGGGATCTTACCCGTCTTTGACTACCAACCATCTTACGGGGCCAGACCTTGGGAATGTTCTTCTTATTTTCATGGCCTCCAGACTTCCACCACGGGGACCCACCATGTGGGAGCTGGGCAACATTTGCTTACGTGCAGAAACTGAGACCTCTTGTTATGTCCCAAGGCAGTAACTGTGTCTGAAGAGAATACTGGTTACCGCTGCATCATGCAGCACACGTACATTACAGGCTATAGTGAATGATTAGTATAAGGCAGGTAATCACCAGAATCAGCCCCCTACAGTGGTGGGAGGATGGGTAATGACTATTAATGGGTACTGGATTTCTTTTTGAGGAGACAAAAGTGTTCTAAAGCTAGATTGTGTTGATGGTTGCACAATCTTATGAACATACTAGAAAACATTGAATTGTATACTTTAAATGGATGAATGGCATGAAATTTGTGTTGTATGCTAATGAAACTTTAATAAATTTTTAGAAAAATGAATGAACTACTGATATATACAGGAACATGGATAAATTTAGAAATAAATATACTAAGTAGAAGGTGGCACACAAAAATATGCACATTGCATATAATTCCATTTTTATAAAATTTTAGAAAATTCAATCTCAATAATGTCAGAAAGTTTTAATAGATCAGTTGTTTCCTGGAGGCAGAAGTAGTGATAATGATGAATTACTGAGCATTATAATGAAAACTGTAGGGATAATTAGTATGTTTATTATCTTGATTTTAGTGATGGTTTCATGTCCATGTCTCAAAACTGAATTTTTTCATGTAGACCCATTTTTTGGTACTAAGACAAAAAGCAGGCCCACTAAGCATACACAAATTCAGGGAGCATACCTTTTAGAACTTGTAGAAAAAATTAATTGAAGACAAAATCAATCCAAATATAATATGCATAGAAATAAATTAAGCATTTGTGAAGTCATATATAAATGACTGGTGGTGAGCATTGAGTGTATTTAAACTAAAGCTAAGCAACTATGAAAATTTATGTTTACCAGTGAATTAAAATTGTATAAAATTTGACAATGTAAAAATAGTAATAAGAATGCTTTCTATGTGTCCCAATGTCTTTTAAAAAAGGAAATATAAGAATGCTAATACTCGTATCTTTCAAGCAAGAAATTAATTGACAATGTCTGAAATTGAGACAATACATTCATTTTAAAGAAAAATATATAATACAATTACATTTTAATATGATTTTTTCATGCCTCTTTACCCACCTATCCAAATTTTACATATATACCTAGGAAAATAGTTTCAATCATGATATTTCTGAGTGGTCAGATATAGGGTGATTTTTTACTTTATTGAACTTTGTTGTTTTGATTTTTATAATAATATATATCATTTTTACAAAATCAAGGAAGTATTTGGCTTATAAAACATAATTCCAGTATTTTTAGCTTGAGAGACTAGAAGAGTAAAGAAGTTGGGAAGGAGAACAGATAAATTGTTTAGCTTTTGCAAACTTTAAGTGCTGCATTTATTTCCTGTGAAGTTGTTCATTGTTGCTTAGAGTGGATTTCAATTCACTGTCCATTTCTATTTTCTGGAAGAGGATGTAGCATTTTATAAGAGCACTGAAGGAAGAAATGGTGGGAAGGATACCTTGGCTAAGGTGAACTCAGGGAATTTGTGGGAGAAAATGAGATGGTGTATACAATACTTGTAATTGAAAATAGTGAGATTCCTAGAATGTATAACTTTTAGTGTTCCTGCAAAAGAGTAAACCAACAACTTCATTGGGACTTCATAATTTTTAATTATCACAGTCATTAAGTAAGTAATCCTAAAATTTAAGGATGTGAACATTCCTTTGCTACTTCTCATGACTTTCTCCTTATAATACAAGTGATTTCCTGTCATTTAAAAGATTCTTAGAATAGACATTTACAACAATGGAATACAACAGAGAGCTCAGAAACACTCACATATATGTTCAAATGATGTTTGATAAAGGTGATAAAATCATTCAATGACGAGAGGACAAACTTTTCAACAGATGGTGCTGGGAAAACAGGATATCCAAATACAAAAGAACCAAGTTAGACCCATGTCTAACACCTCATACAAAAATTAACTCAAGGCCAGGCATGGTGGCTCACACCTGTAATCCTAGCACTCTGGGAGGCCGAGGCGGGTGGATTGTTTGAGCTCAGGAGTTCAAGACCAGGCTGAGCAACAGCAAGACATCATTTCTACTTAAAAAAAATAGAAAGAAATCAGCTGGACAATTAAAAATATATAGAAAAAATTAGCTGGGCATGGTGGTGCATGCCTGTAGTCCCAGCTACTTGGGAGGCTGAGGCAGAAGGATTGCTTGAGCCCAGGAGTTTGAGGTTGCTGTGAGCCAGGCTGGCACCATGGCACTCTAGCCCAGGCAACAGAGTGAGACACTGTCTCGAAAAAAAATTAAGTCAACATACATCAAAGACCTAAACATGAGACCTAAAACTATAAAACATTAAGAAGAAAACTTAGAGGAGGAGTTTTATGACATTGGCTTTTTGAATGATTTCTTGGATATGACAGCAAAAGCACAGACAATAAAAATAAAAATAAACAAATTTAACTTCAACAAAAGTAAAAAATTTTGTGTATTGAAGGACTTTACCAACAGTATAAAAAGACAATCTGCCAAATGGAAGAAAATATTTGCAAATCACATATCTTATATAGGGTTAATATATGGAATACATATATATAGATTACAACCATAAAAAAAACACTCTAAATCATATGGGTACATATTGGGAGGAACATGTGATATTTTCTCACATGAACATAATATGTAGTGATCAAGCCAGGGTATGTTAAGATATCGATCACCTCAAGTATTTATCATTTCTATGAGATAGGAACACTTTGAGCCCTCTCTCTTCTAGCTATTTTTTTCCTTTTATTATTTCAGCATATTACGCGGGTGCAAATGTTTAGGCTATATGTATTGCCTTCCCCTCTTCTCCCCCAGAATCAGAGCTTCAAGCGTGTCCATCCTCAAATGGTGCGCATCACACTCATGTATGTATATACCCATCCCTTCCTCATGCCTCCCATCTGCCGGATGCCCGATCAGTGTTGTTCCTGTATGTCCACATAGGTGTTGATCAGTGAAACCAATTTGCTGATGAGTACATGTGGTGCTTATTTTTCCATTCTTGGAATATTTCACTTAGTGGAATATGTTCCAGCTTTATCCAGCATAATACAAGAGGTGCTATATCACCACTGTAACTTATAGCTAAATAGTACTCCATGGTATACATACACCACATTTTATTAATCCATTCATGTATCGATGAGCACTTGGGTTGTTTCCACATCTTTGCAATTGTGAATTATGCTGCTATAAACGTTCGAGTGCAGATGTCTTTTTTCAGAATATCTTTCGTTCTTTTGGGTAGATGCCCAGTAATGGGATTGCTGGATCAAATGGTAGATCTACTTTTATCACTTTAAGGTATCTCCATATTGCTTTCCATAGTGGTTGCACTAGTTTTCAGTCCCACCAGCAGTGAAGCAGTGTTCCTGTCTCTCTGTATCCACACCAATATTTATTGTTTTGGGATTTTTGATAAAGGCCATTCTCACTGGAGATAAGTGATATCTCATTGTGGCTTTGAATTGCATTTCCCTGATGTTTAGAGACGTTGAGCATTTTTTCATATGTTTGTTGGCCATTATTCTGTCTTCTTTGGAAACGTTACTATTCATGTCCTTTGCCCACTTTTTGATAGGGTTGTTTGATGTTTTCTTGCTGATTTTTCAGAGTTCCAAATAGATTCTAGTTATCAGCCCTGTACAGATATGTAGCATGAGGAAATTTTCTACCATTCTGCAGGTTGTCTGTTTGCTATCATGACAGTTTCTTTGGGTGTGCATAAGCTTTTTAATTTAATCAGGTCCCATTTATTTATTTTTGTTGTAGCTGGGATTGCCTTTGGGGTCTTCTTCATAAATTCTTTCCCTACGCCAATGTCTAGAAGAGTATTTCCGAAGTTTTTCTTCCTCTAGAATTCTAATAGTTTCACACCTTAGATTTCAGTCTGTTACCTACTGAGAGTTGATTTTTTTGAGGTGAAAGGCATGGATCCTGTTTCAGTCTTTTGCATGTGACTATCCACTTTTCACAGCAGTATTTATTCAATAAGGATTCTTTTCCTCAGTGTACGTTTTTGTCTGCTTTGTATAAGATTAGATGGCTATCTGAGGATGGTTTTATATCTGGGTTCTCTGTTCTCTTCCACTGGTCAATGTCCCTATTCTTGTGCCAGTATGAAGATATTTTAATTACTGTAGCTTTGTAGTATAGGTTGAAGTCTTGTAAATTGATACCTGCCATTTTGTTTTTATTGCCTAAGATTGCTTTTGCTATATGGGGCCTTCTCTGGTTTCATATGAAGTGTAAAATTATTTTTTTCTATATCTGTGAAAAGTGATTATGTTATTTTAATAGGAATTGCATTGATTCTGTAGATCACTTTGGGTAGTATAGACATTTTAACAATGTTGATTCTGCCGACCCACAAGCATGGTATGGTTTTCCACCTGTTTGCATCCTCTACTATTTCCTTCCTTAGTGTTTCATAGTTCTCACTGTAGAGGTCTTTTACCTCCTTAGTTAAATATATTCCTAGGTACTTTTTTTGTTGCTATTTTGAAGGGAAATGAGTCTTTGATTTGGTACTCAGTTTGACTGTTATTGGCATATATGAATCCCTCTGGTGTGTATTGATTTTGTATCCTGAGACTTTACTGAATTCATTTGTCAATTTGAGGAGTCTATGGGTTGAGTCCTTGGGGTTTTCTAGATATAATATCATATCATCATCAAAGAGTGAGAGTTTGATCACCTCTTCCCCCATTTGGACACCCTTAATTCCGCTCTCTTGCCTAATTGCTCTAGCAGGGACTTCTAGCACTATGTTAAATAGAAGTGGAGACAGTGGCCAAACTTGCCTTGTTCCAGTTCTAAGTGGGAATGTTTTCAATTTTTCCCCATTCGGTATGATGTTGGCTGTGTGTTTGTCATATATAGCTTGTATCATTTTTAGGTAAGCCCCATCTATGACTATTTTGTTAAGCATTCTTATCATAAAAGGGTGCAGAATTTTGTCAAATGCTTTTTCTGCATCTATTGAGAGGATCATATGGTCTTTCATATTCCTTCTTCTATGTTGAACTGTCCCCGCATCTCTGGGATGAAGCCCACTTTGTTATGATGGATTGCTTTGTTGATAAGCACTTGGCTTCGGTTAGCTAGGATTTTGTTGAGAATTTTTGCATCGATATTCATAAAGGATATTCGTCTGTAGTTTTCTTTTTTTGTTGCATCCTTTCATGGATTTGGTATCAGGATTATGTTAGCTTCATAAAAGGGATTGGGGTGGATTCGATCCTTCTCAATGTTGTGGAATAATTTCTGCAGGATAGGCACCAGTTCTTCATAGTAGGTGTGGTAAAATTCTGGTGTGAAACTATCTTGTCTGAGACTTTTCTTTATATGGATATTTTTTATTGCTGTTTAAATTTTAGTACTTGATATTGGTCTTTTCAGGAATTCTATTTCTTCCTGCATGGGCCTAATGAGCCTTTGTGTTTCTAAGGATTTGTCCATCTTCTCCACCTTTTCCAGTTTGTATGCACAAAGGTTTTTGTAGTATTTGTAAATTATGTCTTGTATCTCCGTGGCTTCAGCTGTAATTTCTCCTTTATTCTTCCTGATGGAGCTTATTAGAGATTGTCAATTAGAGTTTGTCAATTTTGTTTATTTTTTCAAAGAACCAACTTTTTGTTTTATTAATCTTCTGTATAGTTTCCCTGTTGTCAAATTCATTTAGTTCTGATTTGGTCTTACTTATTTCACTTCTTCTGCTGGGTTTGGGCTTAGTTTGTTCTTCTTTTTCCTGATTTTTGAGTCGATTAATTAAGTTCTCTATTTGTGATCTTTCTGACGTTTGTATATAGGCATTTATGGGAATAAACTTTCCTCTCAGGACTGCTTTAGCTGTGTCTCACAGATTTTGATAACTTGTGTCTCCTTTGTCATTTCGTTGAAAGAGTCTTTTGATTTCCATCTTGATTTCCTTGTTTATGAAGTAATCATTCAGCATAAGGTTGTTTAGTTTCCATGACTTAGTGTAGAAATTAGAATTTCTGTTATGGTTGATTTTTACTTTTATTCCACTTTGATCTGAGAAGATACATGGTATAATTTATATTTTTTAAGTTTTTGAGACATGTTTTGTGTCCTAGGATATGGTGAATCTTAGAGAATGTCCCATGAGCTGATGAGAAAAAGTATATTCGGTGGTTTTTGGGTAGAATGTCCTGTAAATGTCAGGACCATTTTTTCTAGATTTCTGTTTAATTCCATTATTTTTTGTTAATTTTCTGTTTGGAGGATCTATCCTGTGCTGTCAGTGGGGTGTTGTCTCTGGCTATTATGGTGTTGTTGTTTATCAATTTATTTAGATCAAGTAGAGTTTGCTTTATGAATCTGGGTGCACCTAAGTTGGGTGCATATATATTTAGAATTGTTATATCTTCTTGTTGAACTGTACCTTTCACCATTATATAGTCACCTCTTTCTCTTTCATTATTTTTGTTGATACATAAAGTAAGTTATATGCAATCAAAACCACCACACCAAGCTTCCTGTGGCTCCCATTTGCTTCAAATATTGTTTTCTACCCCTTTACCTTTAGTTTAAATGCATTCCTGTCGGTTAGATGTTTCCTGAAGACAGCAGATACTTGGTTTATAATTTATTTTCCATTCGGCCAGCCTATGTCTCTTGAGTGGGGAGTTCAAGCCATTCAGAATTTTTTAGAGAATGGATAGATAGGACAGATTTCTATTCATTCTTTTGGGTTGAACTATGTTGCTTTGTTTTCTCTCTTGAGCCATTGTGGTATCTGGCCTTTGACTTTGAGCTTTTGATTGGTTTTACATTTGTTTGTGTTTATTGTGCTGATCCATGTGTAACACCATTTTGAGTACTTCTTGGAGGGCTGGTGCTGTCTTGGTGAATTCCCTCAGTCTTTGATTATCTGAGAATGTCTTTTCTCCTTTGTATACAAAACTTAGTTTTGCAGCTTACAGGATTCTAGGCTGGGCATTATTCTGTTTCAGAAGAGTGAGAATAGTGCCCCAGTCTCTCTTTGCTTGTAAGGTTTTAGTTCAGTAGTCTGGCATTATTAGGATTGGCTTTCCTTTGTATGTACTTTCTTCTTTCACCTTACAGCTCATAGAAGGGCCTCTTTAGTGGATATTTGGAGCAGTCTGATGACTGCATGTCATGGTGTCTTCCTGTTTGCATTGAATCTCCCAGGGGTCCTTTGAGCTTCTTGTATTTGGATATGTTGATTTTTAGCAAGGCCTTGGAAATTTTCTTCTATTATATCTTCAAATAACTTGTCCAACCCTTGCGCGTTTTCTTCTTCTCCTTTGGGTATCCCCATAACCCTTACATTAGGTTTCTACACATAATCCCACATTTCTCATAGTCTTTGCTCTTTTATCTTATTTCTCTGCTCTATCTGTGTGACTGACTTATTTAATTGGAAGGTGTTATCTTCAATCTTTGAGATTCTTTCTTTTGTTTGATCTACCCTGTTCTTGAGGCTTTCTGCTGTGTTTTATAGTTCCCTGAATGGATTCTTCATTTTCAGGAGTTCGGTTTGATTTTTCTTTAATATTTCAATTTCTTTAGTGAATTTTTCTTCCAATTCCTCGGTTTTTTTGTATGTGTTTTTTTTTTTTTTTGTATTGGTTATCCATTTTATCTTGCATGTCATTGAGTTTTCTTACAATCCTTGTTCAAATTCTTCTTCTGTTATTTTAGTGTTCTGACTTTGGTTAATGTTTATTTCTAGAGAGCTTTTGTTCCTCTTTGGGGTGTGGTTTCCATTTGATTCTTCATTCTTCCAGAGTTCTTTCACTGATTCCTTCCCATATGGATCAGTTGTTTCTTCTTTCCTTTAGATTTTCATTTGGATATTGACACGCCCTCTTTGGTCTTTGAGCCAGTAGGTGGTGTTTGTGGGTGAGATTCGACTATAGCCTGTATGATGAGTCAGTAGATGCAATAAAAGGGTATGCAGAATGACCTCCCTGTCCGTAGGTGGTGCTTGCTCATTGGAATAATCTACAGTGTTGTTTTTTGGTCCTGTAACCAGCTCTTGTTCCTTTGAAGGGCCAATCTTGTGCCTCACGTGGTGGGTGGGGCCATGAGAATTCCAGGTGTGTCCTTATTCTCCACTTCAGTGGGGGTAGGTCTGGTAGTGAGTTTGGTTGGAGCTGGGTTGGGTAAGCCTGCCCTCAAGCACCACAAATGTTGTTAGCAGGTGTCAAAAGTTTATTCTCTGCTTCTGGGAAAAGCTGTCTGGGAGGGGCTGGAATGGCCCCACTTATCCAAAAATCTGCTTTTGGGGGTTGGGCTGTCTAAGACATTCAGTGTGGAGCAGGCCTCACACCTTTCCACCCTCCCCACTCCACGGCTTCTCCTGGGCCTCTGCCAGCAAGCAGGACCTCACGTCAGTGGGTCTCCCCTGGCTGTGATGCGGGCCGGGAGGTTCCCTACCCAGGATCACAGCATGGGCTGGGCACACGGCCCTCCCATGGGAGGAGGGGTGCCCCTCAAGCATGCTGATCTGCCCCTGAAGGCACAAACACCTTAGTAGGCTCATTCACAAATATCCCTTCTGTACCCCTGGGCAATGTGATTGATACCTGTGTGTACAGGATCTGGACTGCAGGTCTGACCCTGGGCCCTGGAGTTCTATCCCTGAACCCACCAGGGAGAGGAGTGCCAATCCTAAGTCACCCACAGGCTGCCCAAGCTGGATCAATGTGTCTCAGCCTCAGGATCTGCCCCTTTCTTCTGGAGTCACCAGGCCAGCAGCACCTGGGAGGGCTGGCAGGTAGAGAGCTCACAGTCTGAGTACCCTCAATCTATTTTAGGACCCCAACTGGAAAGGTCCCATTCCCTGGAGATGCCTCCAGGTGCTGGCTAAATTGTCTCTCTTGGCAGCCACAGATAGGGTAGGGGAGTGGAGAATGGAGCAACATGGCACCTGCCGATTGGCTCAGATCTGTGTGTGGGGAGGGGCCCTGAGAGACCTGGGAACCTGGTGCCTTTCCAACAGAGGCTCCCTGCTCACTGGCAGCAGTCATCTCTGGGCTGGTGTTAGCAGGTCTCTCTTACTGCCTGGGAGCCCACCAGCAGTCTGACATGCAAGAGAGGGGAAAGTTAACTGCTCCACCTACCCTTGGCACTGGTCTCCAAGTCTCTCGGGGGCTTTTCTCCTTCCAGTTCTCTTCTGCAACTTCTTCCCATGGAGTCTCTTGTAGTCTCAGTTACCCTTCCTTCTGACCCTCATCCGATGTAAGTTTGTCTGCTTGTTTATTTTTTTCACTTTCTTCTAAAATCTGTCTTTTTTGCAGAGACACTCTGGCTGGTGTTTTTTCTCATCCACCATCTTGTATCCCCTCCTCTTCTAGCTATTTTGAATATACATTGATGGTAACTATAGTCACATTGATGGTAACTATAGTCACCCTACTCTTCTATCGAATATTAAATATTAATGTCTATCTGTCTGTACCCATTTACAACCTTTCTTGATCCCACTTCCCCACACACACATCCTTTGCAGCTTATGATAACTATCATTCTGCTCTCTACCTCCATTTCTTAGCTCCCAAATATGAGTCAAAACATGTAATATTTGTTTTCCTGTGCCCATCTTATTTCACTGAACAGAATGACCTCCAGTTCTACCCACATTGCTGCAAATTACAGGATTTTATTCTTTATTATGCCTGAATAGTATTCCATTCTGAATATATACCACATTTGTGTTATCTATTTGTACATTGATGGACACTTAGATTGCTTCCATATCTTTGCTATTATCAATAGTATAATACTACAATAAACATGAGAGAGCAGTATTCCTTTGATATGCTGATTTATTTTGCTTTGGATAAATACCCAGTAGTGGGATTACTAGATCCTATGGTAGTTCTATTTATAGTTTTTTGAGAAATCTCCATACTGTTATCCATAATGGCTATACTAATTTACATTCCCACCAACAGTGTATAAGAGTTTCGTTTTCTTTGCATCTTTTCCAGCATGTGTTATTTCTGTCTTTTTAATCATAACCATTCCAACTTGGGTAAGGTGATATCTCATTGTGCTTTTGATTTGTGTTTCGCTGATGATTAGTGATGGTCAGCATTTTTTCTTACACCTGTTGTCCATTTGTATGTCTTCTTTTGATAAATGTCTATTCATGTCCTTTGCCCAATTTTTAATGGAATTATTTGGTATTTTTGCTGTAGAGTTGTTTGAGTTTCTTGTATATTCTAGATATTACTGCCTTGTTTTATCAGTACTTTACAAATATTTTTCTCCCATTCTTCTGTTTGCCTCTTCATTCTCCTGATTGTTTCCTTTGCTGTGCAGAAGCTTTTTAGTTTCATATAGTCCTGTTTGTCTATTTTTCTCTTTGTTGCCTGTGCTTTTGAGATTCTTAGTTTTAAAATCTTTGCCTAGACCAATGTCCTAGAGTATCTCCCCTGTTTTCTCCTATAAGTTTTATAGTTTCAGGTCTTACCTTTAAGTCTTCAATCCATTTTAATTTGGTTTTTGTATATGGTGAGAGATAGGTGTCTAGTTTCATTCTTTTGCATATGGAAACCCAGTTTTTCCAGCATCATTTACTGAAGAGTGTGTCCTTTCCCCAATATATTTTCTTGGTGCCTTTGTTGAAAATCAGGTGGCTGTAAATATGTGTACTTATTTCTAAGTTCTCTATTCTGAATTATTGACCTATGTATCTGACTTTATGCCAGTGCCATTCTATTTTGGTTATTATAGCCTTGGAATATATTTTTAAGTCAGGTAGTGTGATGCCTTCAGTTTTTTTTCTCAGTATTGTTTTGGGTATACAGGCTTGTTGTTGGTTCCATATGAATGTTTGGATTATTTTTTCTATTGCTGTGAAATATGACATTGGTATTTTGGCAGAGATTGCATTGAATCTGTGGATTGCTCTGGGTTGTATGGCCATTTGAACAATATTAGTTCTTCCAATCCATGAGCATGGGACATCTTTCCATTTGTTTGTTTCCTTTTCAATTTTTTCATCAGTGTTTTTTAGTTTTCCTTTTCAAGGTCTTTAACCTCATTGATTACATTTATTCCTAGGTATTTTATTTTCTTGTAGCTACAGTACTTCCTTCCTGATTTCTTTTACAGATAGTTCATTATTGGTGTATACTCCATGTATATGCAATAGGAACAGGACAATCTCTTCAATAAAGGGTGCTGGGAAAACTGCATATCTATATACAGGAGAATTAATCCAGACCCCTATCTTTCACCATATACAAAATTCAGCTCAACATGGATTAAATACTTAAATGTGAGACCCAAATCCATGAAAATATTAGAAGAAAACATAGAGGAAATATTTCAAAACATTGGTTTGGACAAAGATTTATGGAGAAAACCTCAAGAGCACAGGCAACAAAAGCAAAAATAGACAAATGGGATTATATCAAAATAAAAAGCTGTACAGAGCAAAGAAAACTATCAGAAGAGGTAAGAGACAACCAGAGAAGGGGTGAGAATATTAGTAAACTATTCATCCAATGCAATCTAAATTGTAATTTACAAGGGATTAATATCCAGAATATACAAGGAACTCAACACCAAAAAGAAAAAAAACCAAATAATCCAATTAGAAATTTGGAAATGCCCTGAAAAGACATTTCTCAAAAGAGGAACTACAAATGGCCAAAAGGTATATGAATAAAATGTTCAAAATCTTTAATCATCAAGGAAATGCAAATCAAAACTACAATGAAGTATCATCTTCTCTCAGTTAGAATGGCTATTACTAAAAAGGCAAAATATAACAAATGTTATTGAGGATGTGGAGAAAGGGGAACCCTCAGACACTGTTGATGGGAATGTAAATTGGTGCAGCCATTATGGAGAACATTATGGAGGTTCCTCAGAAACCTAGGCCAGACACAGTGGTTTACATGTGTAATCCCAGCATTTCGGGAGGCTAAGGCAGAAGAATAACTTGAGGCCAGGAGTTTAAGACCAGCTTGGGCCATATAATGAGACCCATCTCTACAAAAATATAAAAAAACTTATTCGGGTATGTTGGCACATGCTTGTAATCCCAGCTACTCAGAAGAGTGAGGTGAGAGGATCATCTGAGCCCAGGTGTTCATGATTGCAGTGAGCTGTGATTGGCCACTGCACTCCAGCACAGGTCACAGAGAGAGACCCTGCCTCAATTTTTAAAAAACACTAAAAATAGAACTATTAATACCATGTAATCCATCAATCTCACTACTGAGTATATATCCAGAAATAATGGAAGTCATTATGTCAAAGAGATACCTGCATTCAACATGTTTATTGCAGCATTATTCACAATAGCCAAGAGATGGAATCAGCCTAAGTTTCTATCAATAGATGAATGGATAAAGAAAATGTGGTATATACAAAATGGCATAGTATTCATCCATAAAAAAGAATGAAATTCCATGATTTGCAGCAACATGGATGAATTTGGAGGACATTATATTAAGTGAAATAAGCCAGGCATAGAAAGATAGATACCTCATGTTCTCATATGTGAAAGCTAACAAGTTGACCTCATAGAAGTAGATTGTATTAATAGAATAGTGGTTGCTAAAGCCCAGGAAGGGTAGGGTGGATGTTGGTTAACAGATACAGAACTACCCTGGAAGAACAAGTTCTAATGTTCTATTAGCACTTTAGGGTGATTATCATTAACAATAACTAAGTGTATATTTGCAAGTAGCTAGAAGATTGAATTTTCCCAGTGCAAATAAGTTATAAATGTTTGAGGTGATGGATATGCTAATTACTTTGATTTGATCATTGCACAAAATATACATGTATATAAATATAACATAGTATCCCATAAATATGTACAATTATTGGGTATCAATTAATAGTAATACTAATAGCAAAACATTTTCAAAAATAAGTACATAAAATAAAAATAAATAAAATCTATTGTGAGGTGTTTTGTATACCAAAATAAGATAAATTTGTTTAATGTCACATAACTGATTTTTTTAAAAAAAGAATAACTGCTTTTAACTTAAATATAAAAATAACCTAAGTTTACAAATAACTTGTTTGATATTTTTAGATTATCTTCTTTTTTTGAGATAAATTTTATTGACATTTGACATTTATTATTTTCTTTTACAAATACAGGTATTTTCAACACTTGCTGTCTTCTGAATCATGTTTTTTCTCCTACCATTCAGTCGTGACTCTCCTGAAAAGAGGTGTTTAACAAGAAGGCCTGGTTGCTAAGCAGTGGATATCAAAAGCTTCAACTCTTAAAGTTATAAGGTACAGCTTTCTTTCTTTAAATTATAAAAATAATGCAATACAACGCAAATTCTAATTTACAGAATGAGCCTCTGTTTGAATGCTTGAGTTCAAATTTAAATATCAGTGGAAACAGTTATTGCATTGTCTTTTGATTATGAAATATAAAAGAGATTATGAGTACAAATTGTGCTAGTTTTTGAAATTATTCAGTGGAATGTTCTGAATTTACATGGCATTTTCCTATATTTTAAAAATATCATATTTACCTTTCTATTACCTCATAAATAGTTTTTTTAGAGATGGTAATATTATCATAGTTATACATTCCCTTTTTATGGCATTTCCATATTCATATTCTTCGTCTAATTCAATTTGAACCTCACAACCACCTAAGGAATATAGGACAGGTTTTCTGACCTCTTTTTGTTAACTGAGAGACTTGAATCTTAGAGAGGTTAAGCTACTTAGAAGCATAAATTGTTAGGATTTTAAGATCTCTGAGAGTGGCCTCTTTCTTTGACAAATGAGGAAGCTGAGGCCCAAGAAATTCACACAGCTAAAGAATTTATTACCTTTATAACATATCTATTTATTGCAGAGCTGGGACCAGAATATACGTCTCTGAAACCTTAGTTTGGTATGCTTGAAACAACCTAGAAGCTATCTCTAAATGATAGTTGTGGATTAAAAAGTATGTACGCTTTGTTACTTTCCTAAACATTTCTCCTGTATTAGAAAGTTAAATAGATCAGAACATATATAACCTGTACTTTTTTTTTTGAGACAGAGTCTCACTCTATTGCCCAGACTAGAGTGCTGTGGCATCAGCCTCGCTCACAGGAACCTCAAACTCCTGGGCTCAAGGGATCCTTCTGCCTCAGCCTCCTGAGTAGCTGGGACTACAGGCATGCACCACCATGCCCGGCTAAGTTTTTCTATATATTTTTAGTTATCCAGCTAATTTTTTTCTATTTTTATTAGAGATGGGGTCTCACTCTTGCTCAGGCTGGTCTCAAACTCCTGAGCTCAAATGGTCTCGCCTTGACCTCCCAGAGTACTAGGATTACAGGCGTGAGCCACCGCACCCGGCCAATATAACCTGTACTTTTAAACTGCCATTAGATAAGAATAAATATTCATTAAATATTTACTGAATACATGATATGTGACAGAATGATACTAAGTGCCAGGGATAAAAGATGAATAAGACAGTGCACTATTCTCAATTTACGCTCCACATTTACAATTTAGTGTAGAGATAGACAGATAACTGTGAAGTTCTGTATAAATTTTCTGTTGCTGCATAAAAAATTAGCTAAAATTTAGCAGCTTAAAATAACACAGGATTATTATGTGACAGTTTCCATGGCTTAGGAATCTGGGCATGGCTTTGCTGGGTTCTCCACTCAGGGTTTCACAAGACTGCAGTAGAAGTGTCTGCTGGGGCTGGAATCTCCTCTGAGCCTCAGTGTCCTCTTCTAAGCTCATGTGATTATTGGTAGAATTACTTTCTTTGCAGCTGTAGAACTCATGGTGGCTTGCTTCTTCAAAAGTAGCAGGATAAACAGTCTCTGATCCTTTTAAGTCTCTGACCTACAGATTCTATTTTAAAGACACCTGATTAGGTCAAGTCCATCAAGCATGTCTCTCTTTTAATTAATTAAAAAGTATACTTACATAATGAGTGTGATGCACAGCACCTGGGGGATGGACACGCTTGAAGCTCTGACTTGAGGGGGGAGGGGTGGCAAGGGCAATATATGTAACCTTAACAACATTTGTACCCCCATAATATGATGAAAAAAATAATAATAAAAATATTGTTATGTAAAAAAATAAAAATAAATTAACTGATTAGGAACTTTAGCTATATCTGAAAATGATCCCTTCACCTTTGCCATATGATGTAGCCTAGCCATGGTAGTAACGTATATCGTATTCATAGGGCATGTCCAAACTCAAGAGGAGGGAATTGTTCAGGGCATGCACACCATGGGATTACAGAGATCTGGGTACCAACTTAGAATTTTGCCTACCACAATTGTAATCAAATTATGGTTTAAAATTTATTTTAAATTTAATAAATAAAATTTATCTAACATAGATTTACTTTTGAGTCTTAAATGTATCAATGAAACCTAGCAATCATGTTTAAATTTTATTAAATTTTAATTACAAAGGAATGTAGAAATACACTTTTGGGTGTAGAATGATGGTTACCAGAGGCTGGAAAGGTAGCAGGAAGGGGTAGATAAAGTGGGAATGGTTAATAGGTGAAAAAATATAGTTAGGTAGTTAGATAGAATGAACAAAATATTATAGCACAACAAAATGACTATAATCCAAAATAAGGTAGGTCATACTTTAAAACAACTAAAAGAAGAGAATTGGAATGTTCCTAACAGAAAAAAATGATAAATGTCTGAGGTGATGGATACTCCAATTACCCTGATTTGATGAATACACATTGTATTCCTGTACCAAAACATCACATGTACTCTATAAATATATATAATATTATATGCCCATAATAATGAAAAATAAAAAAAAATTTCAAAAAGAAAAAAAAAGAAATACACTCTTGGAAAAATTCAGGCCTTAAGGATAAAGCTGAAGTTCCCCAGACCATCACCCATAATTCTAGTCACATCCCCAGAGGAAACTGCTGTTAATAGTTTGGTGCAGATCCTTTCAGACTTTTACTTATGCATATTTATACATGCATCTATTAACAAAAATTCATAATATTATTTTATACATTGTCAACATATTAATAGGATAATGCTATGCATATTGTTTTACATTTTGTCTTTTACTTAACAATATATCTTTATTTTTTCAATGCCAGCACAGATCATTTTCTAATTATTTCTAAACAACTACCTAATTTTTCATAACATGGATATACCATAGTTTATTTTACCATTTCTCATTGTGGAAATTTAGTTTGTAATTTTTCACAATTTAAAATATTGCTGCAGTAAGCCTCCGTGTATAGGGTTGCTTTTGCATATGTTTAAATGCTTCCCTAGAATAGGTAACAAGAAATGAAATTGTTGGGTCATAAGGAATGCACTTACATTTTTCCTACACTGTACAAAGTTAACCAGTATTCATACCCAACCCTTTTTGTGTGTTTGGACTATGGTCTCCTTTGTCCTTTTTATACCTCAGGAGAACATAGTTTGATTGATATAATTAATCATTATTAGCCCAGGCACCGTGGCTCACGCCTGTAATCCCAGCATTTTAGGAGGCCAAGGTAGGAGGATTGCTTAAGCCCAGGAGTTCAACAAAAGCCTGGGCAACATAGCGAGACCTCATCTCTACAAAAAATAAGAAAAAATAGCCAAACATGGTGGTGCATACCTCTAGTACCAGCTAATTAGGAGGCTAAAGCAGGAGGATCACTTGAGTCCAGGAGTTTGAGGCTTCAGTGAGTTATGATCACACCACTGCACTCCAGCCTGGGCAACAGAGCAAGACCCTGTCTCTAAAAATAAAAAAATAATTAATCATTTCTGTCAATTCAAATACTGGTTCTCATTTTCTACATTTTTAATATCTATACATGTCTGTGCCTATCTCCTTTATTCTTCATTCTTTCCTGTTCACTTTTCTCACCTCTCTTTTAAGCATATATACACACATATTCTATGTGTATCTTGTTCTATCCTTTGTATATTTGTTTATATAACCATAGACAACCATAGTATAGTATTTTATTTTGCTATTTAAAATTATATAGAGTATTATGCTTATTCTTTTACATTCAACAATTTTTTGTTGTATTAAAGTATAATTTATATACACTGAGGCTTACCCTTTCTAGGTGTATAGTTCTTTGAATTATGACAAACTTACACAGTTGTGCAATGGCCACCATAATCAATATATAAAATAGTTATGTCACCCAAAAAAGTTTCTTCATGATACTTTGTATCCTCTCACCCCTTCATCCTTATCCCCTAGCAACCACTGATCTGTTCTCTAAGGCTATAGTATTGCCTTTTCCAGAATATCAAGCCTGGCTTCTTTCACTTTGCGTATGCTTTTGAGATTCATTTGTGTTGTTGCATGTATTAGTGGTTCATAGTTCCTTTTTTTCCTGAGTATTATTTCACTGTATGGCTATATCACAATCCAATTTATGGACATTTGGGCTCTTTATAAATTTTGGTCATTATGGATAAAACTGCTATAAATTTCCACATACATGTTTTTAGGTACATATGACTTCATTTCTTTTGGGTGAATATCTAGGATTCCTGGGTTGTATAGTAAGTATATGTTGAACTTTATAAAAACTTTTAAACCATTTTCTAATGAGGCTGAACCATTTTATATTCCCAACAGCGATGTATGACAGTTCTAGTTATTCTGCATCCTTACCTAAACATTTTTTTTTAATTCAGTTCTTTTTTTATTTTAGCCATTCTAATAGGGGTATAGTAAGATCTTCTTGTGCATTTAATTTGCATATAACAGTGATGTTGAATATCATTTTGTGTGCTTATTTTCTGTTTGTATATATTATTAGTAAATTGCTTAAAACTTTGCCTATTTTTTGTTGTTATTTTGGTTTTTTATTATTATTGAGTTTTGAGAGTTATTTATATAGTCCAGGTACAAGTCATTTGTCAGATGCACATTTAGCAAATATTTCCCTCAGTTTGTGATTTTTTTTCATTTTCATAAAAGTTTAATTGCAATGATCAGATGTTTTTTTAAGTAGACTTTAGTTTTTAGAGCAGTTTTAGGATTACAGAAAAATTATACAAAAAGTACAGAAAGCTTTTATAGACCCCTTCTGTACCCTCCCTCACACAGTTTTTCTTATTATTAACATCTTAAATTAGTGTAATATTATTTGTGATAATTGATTAACCATTATTGATACATTATTATTAATTCCAAAGCCCATATTCTATATTAGGATAATTCTTTGTGTTATACAATTCTGTGGGTTTTGACAAATGCATAATGTCACACATCTACAAATACAATATCATGCATAATAGTTTCACTGCTCTAAAAGTTCCTGTGTCTACCTAGTTATCCCTAACCCCCTTCTCCTGAACCCCAGACATTCATGGATCTTCTTCTACCTCCTTGGTATTGCCTTTTCCAGAATGTAATTTAATTAGAATCATAGAGTAGTTAGCTTTTTCAGACTACCTTCCTTCATTAAGAAAAATGCATATAAGTTTCCCCCATGTTTTTTTGTAGCTTATTTCATTTTATCATTGAGTACTGTTCCATTTATGATTGTGCCAGAGGTTACTTATGCATTCCCCTATTGAAGGACATCTTAGTTGTTTCTAAAGCTCTGGCAATTGTGAATAAATTTGTTAGAAACATTCGTGTGCACGTTTTTGTGTGAACATAAATTTTCAATTCATTTGGGTAAATGCCAAGGAATGTTATTGCTGGATCATATGGTAAGGCTGTGTTGGACCTTGTAAGAAATTGCCAGACTGTCTTCCAAACTGGCTGCACCATTTTGCATTCCCACAGCAATGAGAGTGAGAGTTGCTCTCATCCTGGCCAGCATTTGGTCTTGTCAGTATTTTGTATTTTAGCCATTCTACTGAGTATGCAGTTCCCTAATAACATATGATGTTCAGCATCTTTACCATGTGTCTATCTTCTTAGTGAGTATCTATTCAGATCTTTCAACAATTTTATAATTAGATTGTTTGTTTTTTAAGAGATTCATTTTTAGAGTTATTTGTACATTTTGAATACTAGTCTTTTAGCAGATATATGTTTTGCAAAGATTTCTCTCAGTCTGCAGCTTATCTTTTCTTACTCTTAACAATGTCTATCACAGAGTAGAAGTTTTTTATTCACGTCCTTCTAATCAATTTTTTCTTTCAGAATCATACTTTTGGTGTTGTTTCTAAAAAGTCATACCAAACCCATAGTGACCTAGATTTTCTGTCGTGTTATCTTCTAGAAGTTGTATAGTTTTGTGTTTTAAGTCCGTGGTCCATTTTGAATTAATTTTTGGGAAAGACATCTGTGTCTAGAATAATTTTTTGCATGCAGATGCACAGATATTCCCACAACATTTGTTAAACAGACTATCCTTTATTATACTGCTTTTGCGCCTTTGTCAGTGATCAATTGACTGTATTTGTGTGGGTCCATTTTGGGGCTTTTTACTATGTTCTATTGATCTATTCATCTACTCTTTTACCAGTACAATACTGTCTTGATCACTGTAGCTTTAGAGTAAGTGTTGATGTTGAGGAGTATCAGTACTGCAACTTTGTTCTTTATTACTATATTGGTATTATGTGTCTTTTGCCTTTCAATATAAACTTTAGACTCAGTTTGTCAATCAATGGATCCATCATTGAATGAAGGGATAAACAAGATATGGTCTATCCACACGGTGAAATCTTATTTAGCCATGAAAAGGAATCAAGTACTGATATATGCTACAGCATATATCATATATATACCTTGAAAACCTTATGTTAAATGAAAGAAGACAGACACAAAAGGTCACATATGATATGATTCCATTCCAATGAAAATTTCATAAGGCCAATTCATAGAGACAAAAAGGATATTAGTGATAACCAAGGGCTGGCAAGATGCAGGAATGGAGAATGAATACTTAAGGGGTGCTGGGGTGCTTTTTGGGTAATAAAGTGTTGTGAAATTAGATGATGGTATTATTGCACAACATTTTGCATATATGAAAAGCCACTGAATTGTATACTTTTATTTACGATTGTGAATTTTAAGTTATATAAATTTTACCTCAAAAACATGGTTTTGAAGTAAAGTTAATATTATTGCATGGAGTAGGTGAGTGTTGGGAAAAGCTGAACATAAATAAAGAAACTCAACATATTTTTCATAAAATTAAGTCTAGCTTTAATGTGTTTTAATGATATATATGAATTTATTTCCCATTGCAAAATCTAACCTGGTCACAAAATTATTTAATGAAACCCTAAGTGTTTATCTACATTTTAATCACAAATATATACAAGTATAAGGAAGTTGAAGAATGATATTCTTCTTATTCTTTTATTTATTTATTTATTTAATTTGAAAATATTCTGGTAGTACAAATGTTTTCAGTTACATGTATCAATTTTTTATGGTTGAATCAGGGTTATAAGTGTGTCCATCACAAAGATGTTGGTCATTGCACACATTAGGTAGGTTTTTACCCATCCCCTCCACCTCTTTTCCCCCCGCTTGATTTCCACTGAGTTTTACTTCCCTCTGTGCACATGTGTGCCCATCTGTTGGATCCAGTTTAATAGTGAGTCCATGTGGTGTTTGCTTTTCCATTCTTTAGATACTTCACTTGGAATAGTGGTCTCCAGTTCCATCCAAATTGTTGCAAAAGGCCTTAATTCATCCTTCTTGATGGCAGAGTAGTATTCCACATATTCATACATCACGTCTTGTTGATCCACACATGAATTGGTTGGAACTTGAGTTGATTCCACATCTTTGCGATTATGAATTGTACTGAAATAAATATCTGAGTGCAGGTGTATTTTTGATAAAATGACTTCTTTTCCTTAGGATAAATACCTAGTAGTGGGATTGCTAGATAAAACTACTTTTAGTTCTTTGAGGAATCTCCATACTGTTTTCTGTGCAGGTCTTGCTAATTTGTAGTCCCACCAACAGTATGTAAGCATTCCATTATTTCTTCATCCATGCCAGCATCTACTGTTTTTGGACTTTTTAATAAAAGCCATTCTAACTGGGGTAAGATGATATCTCATTGTGGTTTTAATTTGCATTTCCCTGATAATTAGTGACATTGAGCATTTTTTTCATATGTTTATTGGCCATTTGTCTATCTTATTTTGTAAAGCTTCTCTTTGTATCTTTTGCCCACTCTTTAATAGGGTTTGTTTGGGGTTTTTTCTTGCTGATTTGCTTGAGTTCTTTGTAGATTCTGTAGTTCTTTGTAGATTAGCCCTTTATGGGATGTATAGTTTGTGAATATTTTCTCCCATTCTGTAGGTTGTCTATTTGTTCTGTTGATTGTTTCCTTGTCTGTGCAGAAGCTTTTTAATTTAATTAATTCCCATTTATTTATTTTTTGTTGCTGTGATAGCCATTAGGGTCTTCTTCGTAAATTCTTTGCCTAGGCCGATATCTACAAGAGTTTTCCAACATTTTCTTCTAGAATTCCTATGGATTTATGCCTTACGTGTAAGTCTTTTTTTCCATCTTGAATTAATTTCTCTTACTGGTTAGAGATATGGATCCTGTTTCAATCTTCTGCATGTGGCTATCCAATTTTCTCAGCACCATTTTTTGAACAAGGGCTTCTTTTCTCTGGTGTATATTGTTGTCTGCTTGGTCAAAGATCATTTGGCTGTATGTGAATGTTGTGATCTCTGGGTTCTCCTTTCTGTTCCATTGGTCTACGTCTCTATTTTTGTGCCAATACCATCCTGTTTTGGTTACTATAGTCATGAAATAGTTTGAAGGCTGGTAATGTGGTGCCTCCAGATCTGTTCTTTTTGTTTCAGATTGCTTTGGCTATTCAGGCTCTTTTCTGGTTCCAAAGCAAGCATGGGATTATTTTTTCTAGATCTGTCAAATATGATGTTGGCATTTTTATAGGGATTGCATTGAATCTATAAATCACTTTAGGTAGTATCGACATTTTAACAATGTTAATTCTTCCAATCCATGAGTATGCTAAGTTTTTCCATTTGTATGTGTCATTTGCAATTTCTTTCCTTGGTGTTTTGTAGTTCTCCTTGTAGAGATCTTTCACTTCCTTGGTTAAGTATATTCCTAGGTATTTTATTTTCTTTCAGCTATTGTGAATGGTATTAAATCCTTGATTTGACTCTCAGCTTGACTGTTATTGATGTACAGGAATGTCACTAATTAGTATACATTGATATTGTAACCTGGGACTTCGCTGAATTTATTTATGAGTTCCATTAGTCTCTTGGTGGAATTGTTAGGGTTTTCTAGATATAAGATCACATCATCAGCAAAGAGTGATAGTTTGAGCTCCTCTTTCCTGGTTTGGATACCACTGATTTCTTTCTCTTGCCTGATTGCTCTGGCTAGGACTTCCATAAGTGATTTCTATGGTAAGTAAAACATAATAAAAATAAATTATATTGGTAGCCTAGAAACATAATCCATTTTCACCTAGAACTCAGATTATAACTTATGATATTGTATGGATTTCCTTATTTAAACAACATCTACTGGTGCTATGGTTTGAATGTGGTTTTTCCCCACCAAAACTTGTTTTGAAATTTAATTGCCAGTGCTGCAGTGTGGGGAGGTGGAGCCTAGTGGGAGATGTTTAGGTCATGGGGGTGGATCCCTCATGAATAGGTTAATCCTGTCTTATGGGAGTGAGTCAGTTCTCACTCTCCCAGGTTGTTATAAAGTGATGTTCCTCCGCCTGTTTGGTCCCCATTTGCACATATTTGCTTCCCCTTTGACTTTCCACCATGTTAAGATGCAGCATGAAAGCCCTCACCAGACACCCAGCAGATGCCAGCACCACCCTCTTGGCCTTTAAAGCCACCAGAATCATAAGCCAAACAAACCTCTTTTCTTTGTAAATTACCCATTCTTGGGTATTTTGTGCTAGTAACACAAAATGGACAGTGGCAACTTGTATTTCAATAGTAATACATGGTAATTGTAATATAGACATCTGATAAAATAGCAAAGCAGTTTTTGTTTGGAAACTGTGGCTTCTAAAGTCATAGATGACTTCGCAGAGGGAAGTAGGTGAGAATTAAACATTCACAATGTAGTGCTAATTACATTTTGTTTTATAAAAATTATAAGCATTCCATTTCTATCTGCAAAAAGTGCTGCGATAGTAAGGCAGCTTGATCTTATAGACAATAAGTTCTCAGGTAATAGCTGCATAGAAAAGTATATATCATGGCATTTGTTTTGGTGGTGGCATATAGAAAATAGAGATCATTAGAAAAATGTTTCTGTCCCCACAGAAAATTTAATGAAATTAAATTTTCATTAATTAGGATAAAACCATATAAACATTTTAAAAACTGCTGATGAGTTCAACATATTGATGAATTCTAGATAATGTCCTTCAGGGGACATTATCTAGAATTTCAGGGGACATTATCTAGAATTTAGCCTCATGGAAACTGAAAGACATAGGAAATAGTGCCACATACTCCTTTATGTCTGATCATCCTTTGTCTTTTTTTCTTTTCTATACACTGAACAAAGCTCTTGTGGTTTTGTTCATTTTTTTTTTTTTTGGCGTCTATCTACTTAGCTGTTAAACCATGCATTATATTCACTATTAGGTATACACAGATTGGTAAGATGCAAGGCAGTTTTACAACATTATTTTCTTCTCCTCTCTTTGTTTCTTAGCAATATCTTTTATTTCATGACTTTAATAATGACCCATATGTGACAGACATTCATAAGCTCTGATCTTTCTTACCATGTTCCAGTCCTATGTTTCCAATTTCCTAATGGATAGCTTTCTAGATGTCTCATTGACAACACAGATTATACATATTCAAAACAGGATTTACCATCTAATCTATCATAATTTGAAATTTTATATCTTTTAATTGTTGGAAAATATGCATAACATATAACTTACCATATTTTAAGTTACCATTTTAGCCATTTTTAAATGTATAGTTTAGTGGCAGTAAGTACATTCAAATGGTAGTGTAACTGTTATGATTGTCCATTTCCAGAACTTTTTCATCATCCCATACTAATACTTTGTACCCATGAAACAACTTTCCCTTTCTCTCTCTCCTCCAACCCCTAGAAACCACTGTTCTACTGTCTGTCTCTATGAACTTGACTACTCTAGTACCTCATATGTAAGTGGAATAATACAATATTTACCCTTTTGTGTCTGGCTTATTCATTTAGCATAATGTTTCAAAGTTCATCCATGTCGTAGCATTTGTCAGGATATCACTACTTTTTAAGGCCGAATAATATTCTGTTGTATGTTGTACAATGTACAATATTCCGTTGTATGTTTATGACACATTTTATTTATCCATTCACCCATCGATGGACAGTTGGATTGCTTCCACCTTTTGGCTAGTGTGAATGATGCTCCTATTAACATTGGTGTACAAGTATTTGTTTTAGTCCCTGCTTTTAATTCTTTTGAGTATATACATAGGAGTTGAATCATATAATAATTCTATGCTTAATTTTTTAGGAAACCACCTTAGCATTTTCCACAATAGTTACACCATTTTACATTCTCAGCAGTAATGCATGAGGGTTCCAATTTCTCCACATCTTTGCCAACACTTGTTATTATCTTTTCTTATAATAGCCATCCTAAAGTATGTGAAATGGTATGTCACTGTGGTATCGATTTGCAATTTCCTAATAATTAAGGATATTGAGCATGTGTTTATTGATCATTTGTATATCTTCTTTGAAGAAAAGTCTATTCAGGTTTTTTGCCCACTGTTTTTAATTTAGATTGTTTCTTTTTTTAGTATTGAACTACAGGAGTTGTATATATGTGTGCATGTATATATATATATATTTTTTTTTTCTGGATAGTAATCCCTTATCAGATATGTGATTTGCAAATATTTTCTCCCATTCTATGGATTGCCTTTTCTCTCCGTTGATAATGTGCTTTGATATACAATTTCGATGAAGTTCAGTTTATCTATTTTTTCTTTTGTTGTTTTGCCAAGAAATCATTACCAAATCCAATGTCATTTTCCCCCTATGTTTTCTTCTAAGAGTTTTTTAGTTTAAAGTCTCATATTTAGATACTTAATTCATTTTGAGTTACTTTATTTATATGATATCAGGTAAGGGTCTATCATTATTCTTTTCATGTGGATACCCAGTTTTCTCAGCACCATTGGTTGAAAGACTGTCCTTTTTCCATTGAATGATTTTGGCTCCCTTGTTGCCCATTTATGGGAAGGGTTTCTTTCTGCACTCTCTATTCTATTCCATTGATCAATATATCTGTTTTATACCAGTACCACATTTTTTTGACTGCTGTCAGTTTGTAGTAAGTTTTGAAATAGAGAAGTATGAGACCTTTAAATTTATTGTTTTTCAAGACTGTTTTAGCTATTTAGGATCCCTTGAGATTCCATATGAATTTTTGGGTTTTTTTTCTATGAAAAAATGTCCACAGGATTTGATAGGCATGAAATCAAATCTTTGGAATCTATAGATTGCTTTGGGGAGTGTTGACTTCATTTTTTACCTCATTTTTATTATTTCAGCATATTACAGAGGTACAAATGTTAACAATATTTAGTCTTCCAGTCCATAAGCACAAGGTATATTTCTATTTATTTTTGTAGTCATATAATTTATTTCAACAATATTTAAGTGCTTTCAAGTGTACAAGTTTGGTACCTCTTTGGTCAAGTGTTTTTCCAAATATTTATCATTTTGGATGCTATTGTACATGGAATTGTTTTTCTAATATCCTTTTCAAATTTTGCTAGTGTGTAGAAACACAACTGATTTTTCAGTGGTGATTTTGTCCCTTGAAACATTCCTTAAATCTGTTATTAGCTCTAGTTGTTTTTGTGTGGATTTATTAGGGTTTTATACATATGAGATAATGTCATTTGAAAACATATATAATTTTACTTCTTTTACAATTTGAATGACATTTATTTCTTTTTCTTGCCTAAGTGGTCTGGTTAGGTATTTTAATACAACATTGAACAGAAATGGGAAAAACAGATATCCTAGTCTTGTTCTTGATTATAGAGGAAAAGATTATAGTATTTTAACATTAAGTATCATGTTAACTGTGGGTTTTTCATAAATGCCCCTTATGTTGAGAAAATTCTCTTTTATTCCTAGTTTTCTGAGTGTTTAATCATGAATGGATATTGGATTTTGTCAGATGCCTTTTCTGCATTAATTGAGATGATTGTGCATTTTTCCTTCATTTTATTAATGTGGTTTATTGTACTGATTGAATTTTTATGTTGAACTCTTATATTCATGAGACAATCCCACTTGGTCAATCCCACTTGGACAGAGTGTATAGCTTTTTTAATATGCTGCTGGCTTCCGTTTGCTAGTATTTTCTTTGAGCAGTTTTGTTCCTGTATTCTTAAGAGACATTGGCCTATACTTTCCTTTTCTTGTGATGTTTTTGCCCATCTTCTCATATCAGAGGAAAGCTTATCTCATAGAATGAGGTGGGAAGTGTTCCATCCTCTATTTTTTGGAAGAGTTTAAGAATGATTGGTGTTAATGTCTTTATATGTTTGGCAAAATTTAATAGTGAACGTATCTAATCCTGGGCTTTCTTTGGTGGACTGTTTTGTATAGCTCTTCATATTATTCACTTATTCTTTGTTATATTGCTTGATTAGTAGCAATGTCCCCACTTTCATTTCTGATTTCAAGAATTTGAAGCTTATCTCTTAATTTCTTGTCAATCTAAATACAAGTTTGTCACTTTTGTTGACCTTTACAAAGAACCAATATTTATGGCTCATTGGTTTTCATTATTGTTCTTCTCTTTTTTCAATATTTATTTACTTTTTTAAATTATTATCTTTTTCCCAATCTCAATGGGAAATCTTTTTTTTCCTTTTATTTCCTCTTATTATGGGGGTACAAATATTGTTGGGGATACATATATTGCCCCTGCCACCCCTCCCCCACCCCGCCGTGCCAGAGCTTCAAGCGTGTCCACCCCCCAGGTGGTGCACACCACACCCATTATGTAAATATACACCTTTCTCCTCCTCCCCCCTCCCACCTATCCACCACCTGATAAAAGGGTTTTTTTGACATTTTGGTTACATTGTATATCTTTGCCTCTCCCTAAGAAGGGTTAGAGGTAATCCCTTCCCCCCCACAATGCACGCCACATCCCTTATTTACTTATATATTTATTTATTTTTATTTAAGCATAGTACAGGGGTAGAAATGTTTAGGTTACATAAATTGCCTTTGCCCTACCTGAGTCAGAGCTTCAAGCATATACATCCCCCTGACGGTGCACACAGCACCCATCAGGTGTGAATATACCCATGCCCTCCTCCCCCTCCCACTTACTTAATAATTGATGAATGTTCCCACTATAGGTGCACATAAGTGTTTCTCAGTTAATACCAATTTGATGGTGAATACATGTGGTACTTGTTTTTCTATTCTTGTGATACTTAACATAGTAGAATGGGCTCCAGCTCTATCAAGGATAATACAAAAGGTGCTAGACCACCATTATTTTGTGGCTGAGTAGAACTCCATGGTATACATATACGACATTTTATTAATTCACTGATGTATTGATGGGGACTTGGGTTGTTTCTACACATTTGCAATTGTGAATTGTGCTGCTATAAACATTCTAGTGAAGATGTGTTTTTTTTCACAGAATGTCTTTTTTTACCTTTGGGTAGATGCCCAGTAATGAGATTACTGGATCAAATGGTAGTTCTACTGGTAGTTCTTTGAGGTACCTGCATATTGCTTTCCTCAGAGGTGGTACTAGTTTACAGTCCCACCAGCAGTGTATGAGTGTTCCTATCTCTCTCATCCATACCAACATTTATTGTTTTGGGACATTTTGATGAAGGTCATTCTCACTACAGTAAAGTGATATCTCATTGCAGTTTTGATTTGCATTCCCTGATTAGAGACATTGAGAATTTTTACATATGTTTGTTGGCCATTATTCTTCTTTTGAAAAATTTCTGTTCATGCCCTTTGCCCACTTTTTGATAGGGTTGTTTGATTCTTTTCCTGATGATTTTCCTGAGTTCTATATAAATTGTAGTTATCACCCTTTATCATATGTGTAACATGTAACTATTTTCTCCCATCCTGTGGATTGTCTGTTTGCTCTCATGATAGTTTCCTTGGCAGTACAGAAGCTTTTTCATTGTATCAGGTCCCATTTATTCATTTTTATTGTTGCTGTAATTGCCTTTGGGATCTTCTTCATAAATTCTTTGCCTAGGCCAATGTCTATAAGAGTTTTTACAGCATTTTTGTCAAGAATTCTTATAGCTTCATGCCTTAGGTTTAAGTCTGTTATCCACTGTGAATTGATTTTTGTGAGACGTAAAAGGTGTGGATCCTGTTTCAGTCTTCTACATGTGTCTATCCAATTTTCCCAGCGCCATTTATTGAATAAGAATTCTTTTCCCCAGTGTATGTTTTTGTCTGCTTTGTCAAAGAATAGATGGCTATATGAGGGTGGTTTTATATCCGGGTTCTCAGTTCTGTTCCATTGGTCTATGTTTCTGTTCTTATGCCAGTGCCATAATGTTTTAGTTACTTTAGCCTTGTAGTATAGCTTGAAGTCTGGTAAATTGATGCCTTCCAATTTGTTCTTTTTGCTTAAGTTTGCTTTTGCTATACTGGGTCTTCTCCGGTTCTATGTGAAACATAGAATTATTTTTTCTATATATGCAAAAAAATGATGTTGGTATTTTAATAGGGATTGCATTGAATATGCAGATCACTATGAGTAGTATAGAAATTTTAACAATGTTGCTTCTACCTACCCATGGGCATGATATGGTTTTCTACCCATTTACGTCCTTTGCTATTTCCTTCCTCAGTTTTCCTTAGTTCTCCCTGTAGAGGTCTTTTAACTCCTAGTTAAATATATTACTAGGTATTTTATTTTCTTCGTTACTATTGTGAAGGGTATTGAGTCTTTGATTTGGTTCTCAGTTTGACTGTTGTTGATGTATAGGAATGCTACTGATTTCTGTATGTTGATTTTTAACCTGAGACATTGCTGAATTTTTTTTTATCAATTCCAGTAGTTTGCTGGCAGAATCTTTGGGGTTTTCTAGATATAATGTCATATCATCAGCAAAGAGTGATAGTTTGACCTCTTCTGCTCCCATTTGGATGCCCTTGATTTCTTCTCTTGTCTGATTGCTTTGGTGAGGACTTCCAGCACTTTGTTGAATAGAAGTGGTGATAGAGGGCAACCTTGCCTGGTTCCAGTTCTAAGCGGGAATGCTTTCACTTTTTCCCCATTCAGTATGATGTTGGCTCTGGGTTTGTCTATATGACTTTTATCATTTTGAGGTAAGTCCCATCTGTGCCTATTTTGTTAAGCATTCTTATAAAAATAGGGTGCTGAATTTTTTCGATTGCTTTTACTGCATCTATTGAGAGGATCATTTGGTCTTTGTTTTTGCTTCTATTTATGTTGTGAATTACATTTATAGATTTGCATATGTTGCACCATCCCTGCATCTCTGCGATGAAGCCCACTTGGTCATGATGGATTATTTTTTTGATAATCACCTGATTTTGGTTGGCTATGATTTTGTTGAGAAGTTTTTCATGTTTATTCATAAGGGATATTGGTCTGTAGTTTTTGTTGTTGTTGTTGTGTCATTCCTGGTTTTCATATCAGGGTGATGTTTGCTTCAAAAAGCATGCTGGGGATGATTCCTTTCTTCTTGATGTTGTGGAATAATTTCTGCAGGATAGCCACTAGGTCTTCTTTATAGGTCTGGTAACATTTGGGTGTGAAACCATCTTGTTCAGGACTTGTCTTTTTAGAAAGATGTTTTATTGCTGCTTCAATTTTGGTACTTGATATTGGTCTGTTCAGGAATTCTATTTCTTCCTGATTGAGTCTAGGGAGGCTGTGTGTTTCTAAGAGTTTGTCTCTTTCCTCCACATTTTAAGTTTATGTCTATAGAGGTTTTTATAGTATTCATATGATATTTTGTATTTGTGTGGTATCAGTTGTAATTTCTCCTGTTTCATTTCTGATGGAGCTTATTAGAGTCCTTTCTTTTCTTCTTCTCATTAATCTAGCAAAAGGCATGTCTATTTTTTTTATTTTTGCAAAGAACCAACTTTTTAATTAATCTTGCATATAGTTTTTATCAATTTCATTTAGTATTGCTCTCACATTTCTTGTTCCTTTTCTTCTGCTGGGTTTGGGGTTGGCTTGCTCATCCTTTTCCAGTTCTTTGAGATGATTCATTAGATTGTCTATTTGTAATCTTTCTGCTTTTTGGATATAGGCATTTATGGATATTAATTTTCCTCTCAGGACTGTTTTACCTGTGTCCTACAGATTTTTATAACTTTTTGTCTCCTTTATCAATTAATTCAAAGAATATTTTGATTTCTGTCTTAATTTCCTTCTTAACATAACAATCTTTCAGCAGAAGGTTGTTTAGTTTCCGTGACTTTGTGTAGAGATAAGAATTTCTGTTGGAGTTGATTTCAATTTTATTCTACTATGATCTGAGAAGATGCGTGATATAATTTCTGTTTTCTTTAATTTGTTGAGACATACTTTTTTGCCTAGGATATGGCCAATCTTAGAGAATATCCCGTGAGCTGATGACAAAAACGTATATTCAGTGGTTTTGGGATAGAATGTCCTGTAAATGTAAGTCAGGCCCATTTGTTCTAGAGTTCTGTTTAAGTGCATTGTTTCCTTGTTTATTTTCTGTTTGGAGGATCTGTCCTGTTCTGTCAGAGGGGTGTTGAATTTACCAGCTACTACAGTGTTGCTGTTTATCCTTTTGTGTAGACCAGGTAGGATTTGCTTTATGAATCTGTGTGTTCCTGAGTTAGGTGCATAAATATTTAGAATTGTTATGTCTTTTGTTGAATTGTGCCTTTCACCATTATATAGTGACCATTTTTGTCTTCATTACTTTTGTTGATTTGAAGACTAAGTTATCTGAATTCATAACTGCTATGCCAGCTTTCTTTTGTCTTCCATTTGCATGAAATATTGTTTTCCATCCTTTCACCTTGAGTCTGAATTCATCTTTGTGGGTTAGACATGTTCTGTTATTTTTCTATTTTTTATTTTCATTATTTTCTTTCTTCTGCTAGCTTTGGTTTAATTTGCTGTCCATTTTTCTAGTTCCTTGTATGTAAAGTTAGGTTCTTGGTTTGAGATCTTCTTTTTTAATGTAGGTAATTACATCTTGAAATTTCCATATGCCACATTTTCATCTGATGTTACCTGAAAACCATTTTAACAATATCATTTTCATTTTCAAAAACGTGTTCTTTCTTACTGTTACATTTTGTCAAATTTCTTTTTTTCTGGTATCTGTAGCCTATATCCACTGTTACCTGTCCTCATTATGACTCAACTCACCAACTTTATTTGTTGATACTCTACCATTGTCTACTCTTCATATAAGGATATCAACTCTTTTCCTCCATCTAACTTTCTTACTTCTCTATCTCTCACTTCACATATTATCACCAAATTTTTAATTATCTTTCTTCCTTGCCATCTTTATACTTGATTTCTTTTAAATTCTGAATTTAAGAAATTTCTATGATAAAGAGCTTTCTTTAATTAGCAGAAATCATATCTTAATATTTCTGGTATCTTTTGGCCACTGATATATAAACCTTGCTCTACATTAATCTGCATTCATTTAGAAATTTATTTTACACGTAATTATTTTTATTTTCACATCTATCTGCCATGATTCCCCATCAGACCATAGTGTATGAGTAACTTTTTTTCTCCAACATTTTTTATAGCATGAATACACCATTCATTTAGTTTTAGAATGATTATTGAATCAATTATTATTCATTGATGAATCAATGACCTTTTAATAATAATGATATTTTCCATTATTACTGTTTTAGAAGTCGTCTTCCAAGTATATCTCCTTTAGTGCTAGATCCTTGTTACCATGTGGCCCCATCCACATTGATCCCAGGAGGCAAGCAAATTCAGACATACAGTCTAGATTTGATAAATTGCAGTGGTGGAGTTGGCTAAACCAACGTGAAACCTGTTTTGATAGTCAGAAAAGGAAGCTCAGAGACAAACTGGATCTAAGGACATGGGCCTAACTCATTGTCCACAGGCAGAATTTCTTCTTTCTGTCAACATTGTATGTTGATATATGTAAACCTAGTTTGTTCTGTCCTTCACATATACTGTATTTTATTTTACCATTCTCCTCCTAATTGACATTTTGTTTTTCTCAACTCTTTGCCATTGTAAACAGTGTTGCAGAAAAGATATTTGTATTTGTACATGTGTTAAATATTTCTGAAGACATGTATTGGTAGTATAGTTGCTAGGTAATGAGACGACATGTCCATTCTCCTTTCCACTAAGGACTGCCAAATTTGTTTCTAGGATGCAAATACTCTCAAAAGTGCCAAATAAGAGTTCCTATTTCCTCCATCTTCATCAGTGATTTTGGGGGGTGGGGATTTAAAAACTTTTAATTTTCTCCCAAATAAAATAATGTTGTTGCCTTTTAAAAAATATTCATTGCTATAGATTTATTGGAAAAAGTGTTTTTGATACATCAATAAATTATATAGTGGTGAAGTCAGGGCTTTTAGTGTACTCATCACCTGAAGAAGGTACTTTATATCCGATAGGTAATTGTTGATCCCTTACTGATCTCCTAGCTTCCCCCTTTCTTGATTTCCAATATCAATCATGTCATTCTGTATGACCATATATACCCATTGTTTAGTTTGTACTTATAAGTGAGAACATATGGTGTTTCTTTTCCCATTCCTGAGATACTTCACTAGGGATAATGGGCTCCATTTCCATCCAAGTTGCTCCAAAAGACATGATGTCTGAACAGAAATTTTTCAACAGAAGATAGAATAATGGCCAACAAACATATGAAAAAATGCTCAACATCTCTAAT
>VBSM01000937.1:4160170-4171481 GCA_008086735.1 Cheirogaleus medius | reverse complement strand
GATGGGTATATACATACATAATGAGTGCGAGGCGCACTGTCTGGGGGATGGTCACGCTTAAAGCTCTGACTCGAGGGGGGGGCAAGGGCAATATATGTAACCTTAACATTTTTACCCCCATAATATGCTGGAAAAAAATTCAACTTTTTAATCAGTGGACTGGTCGAACAAAATTAATCAGTGGGCCACATCCAGCCTACTGGCAGCTAGTTGGCAGCCCTTGATACTACTTCTCAAGTCTGTAGGAATTTTAGTGAAAATTGAATGTCTACATTGTGGCCATCATCACTGCCTTTAGAGGCTCCATCTAGGCTGGTCGACATTTTATAATGTATGAAAATAGGTATATAGGACCATTTATAAGGTTGCCAACTTTCCACATTCTGTATTTATATTCCTACCATAATGTTTCCCACTCTTGTAACATCTTCATCAATTTAAATTATTTTTATGTTAAGGATATTAAATGAATATATCATCTATTGTGATTGTTATTGGTGCTGTTGTTAAAACAAAATAGAAAGATACAGTGAAAAATGTCAGTCACCTTCTGCTTCTGGACATGACAAATTAACGAAGTGAACTTGCCTTGTTGCCATATATAACGAGAACTAGGGGGAAAATGAATAAAACCTGTTTTCAGATGTTGGACAACCAATAGCACAGGACAATGATACCTGAGAGAAGGGAAAAAAACCAAATGAGCCCAATGTTTACCCCAACTTTCTACATGGAATCACTTTCCAGATTGTGGAACAGTGAGTGGTAACACAACTAGAGCACAGCAGCCTCTTGGAGTTGACAGGCCCGAGATCAGGGTTTAGGGAATTTGAGATGGCTGCTGGAATTTATGGAGAAGAGTACCAGAGAGGAGCTAACTATAGGGAGAAAGAGCTCCAGAAAATTGGAATATAGTAAAATTCAACAGTGCCAGGTAAGTAAAACCACCCTAGCAGGGGCTACAATTTGACTATTTATCAAAGCTCATACAACTATAAGGAATTGAAATTAATATTAGGCAGAGTAAGGAAATCCTTGTTGCATATTCAGGCATTCAGTAGAGTAGAGACCCCCAAAGAGTCAAGTCTTAATTATAGTACCAAGCTATCCATAGAATAAAATCCACTACTGGTCTGGCCTAACAAAGCTTTAAAACAAGCCTAGAATGGACTGACATCACTAAAAATGTCAAATTAGGAAATTCCAGGGCTCTATCCCTCCACAAAAGCCACTAATGAGTTGGAAACCACCATCAGAATCAATTTTTGCAGAATTATGGAATTAATCCAAAAACTTAACCAGGAAGAGACTTGAAGAAATAAGTTGTTGCTTGGCAATAAAAGAGTACTGTAGCATGTTAAATTGCTTCCCACCATACCCCACATCCCAGATCAGTGGTGGCCATGAGGGCAACAGCCTATGCTCCTAGTGCAAGTTGCCATTGCCAGAGGGAACACTACAGACCTTATTCTCAAAGAATTATGTTTGTGGGTTTTGACCTCTCTGTCAGCTTCCTGATGACCAGTGCAAGGGCTTGCCTTTGTTTTATCTTAATCATAACACTCCAATGGTTGTGGTGGCTTCATGGGCAGATTTTGTCAAAATCATTTAAAGAGAGGCATAAGTATTGGCCATAGTGGCCTGAAACAAGGAAAAACGGTCAAGACTAGCAATAGATACACTGAGAAGGAAGAAGTTGTCAGAGGCAATACATGTAAGAATAAGGACTTTTAAAAGCCCTCTGAGACATCAAGAAGGCCACATGCATACTCAGGGCTGGACATATGCTCAGAAAAGTCCTAGGAAGACCCTAAGATTTCACCTCTGGCTGACCTTCAGGTTATACATACGCAGGATGTAAAAGCTAAGGCAGAGTTGTATTAATAAACAGACTGGTTAAGCATTGAAGGAGTGCCCCAAAACAGACCAATCTGAAAAGAGTGGAAGAGTACTTTTTTATCTTTTACTTTTGGCTTCAGATGTTTAAGGAAATGAAATAAAAACACTTGCTGCCTACTAAGATAACAAACACAGACTTCACTGGCATACAAGAAAAAGAATAGAGTTTACAAAATTAGTTTAGAAAGTCACTAAACAAGCAAACAACAACAACCCATAACAAGCAGCAACAACAAACCCTGTAGAAGAGGATGAATCTGAATTCCAATGTTGTGACATTATAATATTAAAAATGTTCCAATTTCAAGAAAAAAATGAAGAAATATGCAAAGAAACAGGAAAGTATGGTCTATACACAAGGAGAAAAAAATCAAAAACTATAAGGAAACTGAAGTATTGAACTCATTAGAAAAATATTTAAAATTAGCTGTGTAAAATAAGCGTAAACATCTAAAGGGAACAATGTACAAAAACCTAAAGATAAACATGATAACAATGTCTCACTAAATAGATAATATCTCTTGCAAACAACCAATGGGTCAAAAAAGAAATCAAAAGGGAAATTTAAAAATATCTGGAGAAAAACAACAATAGAAACAAAACATATCAATATCTATAGGATGTAGCAAAAGCAATTCTAAGAGAGAATTTTATAGCAATAAATGCCTAGATTAAAAAAAGAAAGATCCTAAATAGCCTAATATTTCACCTCAAGGAGCTAGAAAAAGAAGAAAAACCTAAACCCAAAGTTAGCAGAAGGAAGGAAATAACAAAGATCGGAACAAAAAAAAAATCAAATAGAAAACATAAAAACCATAGAAAAAATTAATAAAGTCATGAGTTGGTTTTTTGAAAAAGTAAACAAAATCAACAAACTTCTACCTATACTAACAAATATAAAGAGAAAAGAGTCAAATAAGTAAAATTGGAGATGAAAGAGGAGACATTACAATAGATGCTTCAGAAATAAACAGGATTATAAGAGACTATTATGAAGAATTATACTCTAACAAATTGGATAACCAAAGGAAAGGGACAATTTTCTAGAAAAATATGACCTACCAATATTGAATGAGGAAGAAATAGAAACCTTGAACAGATAAAAAAAATAAGAACATTGAAGAAGCAATTACAAACCTTTCAACAAAGAAAAGCCCAGGGCCAGAATGCTTCATGGCTGACTTCTACCAAATATTCAAAGAATTATTACCAATACTTCTTAAGCTCTTCCAAAAATAGAGCTAAAGGGAATACTTTCAAACACATTTCATGAAGCCTTAATACCTAAACCAAAGAAACCATAAGGAAAGAAAACTATAGGCCAATATCTCTGATGAACATTGATGCAAAAATCTTCAATACAATATTAGCAAACCAAATTCAACAACACAGAAAAAAAAAACATATATCTTGAACAAGTGGAATTTATCCCTGGCATGCAAGGCTGATTTAATGCATTGCAGATCACTGAATGTAATACATCACATTAACAAAATGAAAGATAAAAAAAAAAAACACATGGTCATCTCAGTTGATGCAGAAAAGTTAATTTAACAAGTTTCAGCATCCTTTCTTGATAAAAACTTTTAACAGTTTGGGTGTAAAAGGACAGCTCCTCAATGTAATAAAAGCCATGAATGAAAAACCCACATCTAACATCATAATGGGGAAAAACTAAAAGTTTTTCCACTAAGATCTGGTACGAAGTGGATATACTGACTGGCAACACTTCCACTCAGCATAATAATGGAAGTACTATCATGAGCAATCAGATTTAAAAAGTAATAAAAGCATCCAAATCAGAAAGGAAAAAATAAAATTATGTGTATTTGCAGATGACACAATCCTAAATATAGAAAACCTGAAAGATTTCACACACACACACACACAAACAAAAGAAAACCTATTAGAATAAATGAATTTAGTAAAGTTGCAGGATACAAAATGAACATACAAAAATGAGTAGCATTTCTATACACAAATAACACCCTAGCACAAAAAGAAGTCAAGGAAGCAAACCCATTTACAATAGCTTCAAAAAATCAAAAAACCGGAGAGGAAGAAAAATGGCAGAGTAAAGGTAACCTCTTGGATTCCTGCTCCCAGAAAAAGAGGCACAGATCTCGATCTTCTACACATGAGTGGATCACTCTCTGGCAAAGACAGAGTTGAGAATCAGCGTGGGACACACAAAATAGGGGAAAAAATGTGAACAGGAGATAGCATCATGAAATATGGAGAGTGCAAGACAAACAATAGAGAACAGAGTGTGGGACAGCTGTGCCCAACTAGCCAGCGAGTACAGTGGTATCAGACCCACAGGAGAACGTCCTGCTTCCCCACTGACCTCCAAACCCACTCAGACAGGGACCTGCCTGAAGGTGCAAAACCACGGCAGGAGATGTGGGGCTCTGTGAAGAGGAGACAATAGTGGGAAGCATCTTGAACTCCCCGGAGCTCTGTGCCAGGACTGCACTAGGTGGGGGAGAGACTAGTCTGAGCTACTGCTGCAGGTAGTTAGGAGACTGGAAACTTGCCTCTGGCACCCAGCGGTCTGAATCAATGGAGGTGATCACTAAGTAGGGGACTTAGGCCTGCTCAGGGTGGGTCAGTAAGAGCGAAACCTCCTGATGGGGAGGCGTGAGTTTGTGGGAGGGTGACATAAAAGAGACAAAGGGGCATCCTAATTACTCAGCTCCCCGATCCGGCACCTACCAACTCCTGAACAGTCGCCCCCAGTGCTAGTGCTCTGTGGGTGAGCTGTCACCATTTTCGGGTTCCACAGCCCAGCCACTGTGGTGTGATACAGTGTCAGGCAGTTCCCTTCCCCCAGCTCAGGGAATCTCATGACAAGCTCCACCCTTACATGACCTATGGTCAACTAGCCAGACCCATTTTGATTGGTGAATTCTGAATGCTTCCTTAGTCGTGGGAGGCTAACACCTGCAGGATTTATAGGCACTGGGACACTGAAGAGACAAGGGTACCACCCCCTCCCCCAAGCCAGCATCTTTCCTGCCAAAAGTGGTAGGCTCCACCCCAGGAGGTTGGTTGAAACAAGAAAGCCACTTTCGCTCTGTGACTAGTATGAATCCACAGGGCCTTAGAGCAGATCAATAGTTGGCAGCCCAGTGATGTTGCTTGTCAGACCAGTTTAGGTCACCCAGTAGGATCATAACTCTCAGGCTGGATTTCTGCCTCCAGTCAGCTGTCAACAGTGAGGTCTGTGATCAGGGAGCAAAAATCCAGGCAAGAGGACAAAAGAGGCTCCCCTAGTAACCCCTCTCATCAGGAGCAGCCTCCCAACTGTGGTAGAACCCTGAAAACAGATTAGCAGCTTCTCCTAGCAGCAGATCAAGCAACCATAGAAGTGCACAAAATCCAGGCTGGTAGGCAACAGCTGCGATCTGCCATGCTCCTACAGCATCTCCAGGAACAAAGCCTACCCAGAGCATGTTACTTTCAAAATGAAAACTGAAAGGTGGGAAGTAATGGCTGATCCAGATGGGAAGGACTCAGTGAAAGAACCCTGGAAGTATGAAGAATCAAATGGAAAGCACACCCACAAAGAGGAACACCAGCTCTCTAGCAATGGATATTAACCAAATTCAGAATACTAAAATGACAGAAGAAGAATTTCAAACATGGATTGTAAGAAAACACAATGATATGCAACAAAAATGGATAACCAACAAAAAGAAACCACAAAAAAATCCAGGACTTAGAAGAAAAATTCACTAAACAAATTGAAATATTAAATAAAAATCAAACCAAACTCCTGGAAATGAAGAATTTATTTAGGGAACTGCAAAACACAATGGAAAGCCTCAAGAACAGGGTAGATCATACAGAAGAAAGAATTTTAGAGATTGAAGATAACACCTTCCAATTAAATAAGTCACACAGATAAAGCAGAGAAATAAGAGAAAAGAGCAAAGCCTACAAGAAATGTGGGATTATATGAAGAAACCTAACTTGGGAGTTATGGGCATTCCTGAACGTGAAGAAAACATGCAAGGGAAGGAGAAAAAATGGTGGAGTAAATGGCGGATTCCTGCTCCCAGAGAAGGAGACATAGATCTTGGTCTCCTACACGTGAGTGGATCTCCCCCCTACAAGGACAGCATCAAGAATCCGCAGAGGTTCAGCGGGGAACTCTCAAAAAAGGAAAAAACAAGGTGATCAGGAGATAAGATCGTGTTCTCTGGAGAGTGCAAAACAAACAATAGGGCACGTGGGAGGGTGCTGGCCCACCGGGCCAGGGGGTGAAATGGGATCAGACCCACAGGAGAACTCCTTGCTTCCCCATTGACCTCCACACCCACCCAGCCAGGGTCCTGTCTGAAATTGGTGCAAAATTGCAGCAGGAAAAGAGGGTGCTGGAGAGTGCCGTCATTAGTGGAAACTCTCCGGAGCCCTGTGCTAGGATGGCTCCAAGACGGGAGGAAACCAAACTGAGCTGATAGGGGAGGTAGTTAGATGTCTTGCCTCTGGTGACGAGTGGGGCCAGCCCTACAGAGCTGTTCACTAAGTCGGGGACTCTAAGCTGGAACTGCCTCGGGCGAATAAGACTGCACAGGGCGGGTCAGTAAGAGCGAGAACGATGGCTGAACTGGTGGTCGGGAAGGCAGCATAGAGGAGGCAACGGGGCGTCCTGATGACCCAGATCCCCAACCTGACACCTGACACCTTCTAAACAGTTGCCCCCAGTGCTGGGGCCCTGCGAGTGGGCAAGCGGTCGCCATTGAGGGGGTCCACAGCCCAGCCGCTATGGTGCCATACAGTGCAGCGGGCAGATCCCCTCCCCCAGCCTAGAGACTCTCCTGACAAATTATGCCCATACGCAATCTGCTATAGGCTCGCCAGGCCTGGCTCAATCAACAAACTACTGAGAAGACTAACGCCAAAGGGGAGTTACAGCCACTGTGGCGCCGTGGTACAGGGCAGACTGGGGAGCTACTTCCTCCCCCTAGCCCACATCTCTCCTGCCAAAAGTGGTAGGCTCCACCCCTGGAGGCGGGATGAAACAAGAAAAGCCACCCTCCCCCAGATCTAGGGAGAACCCGCTGGGCCTGTGCGAAGTTCATAAGCGGGCAGTATAAAAGACTTTGCTTCCCAGAACAGCTTAGGTCACCCAGTTGATCAAATCGCTGGGGCTGGATCTCCTCCCCCAGTTAGTGGCCAACAGTCAGGGCCGTGGTCAAGGATCAAGTCCTCTGTTAGTGGCCACAATAGGCTCCACAAGTAACCCCTCCCATCAGGGGTACCTTCCAAGTGTGGTGGAAGAACTCCCCAAGTGGCTGATCAAGAAACTACAGAAGAGAGGACCTCTGGGCACCATCAACTGATCCAGATGGGGAGAGCTCAGCAAAAGATTTCAGGATCATCGAAATATCAAACCAAAACACTCCCCGTAAGAGATACACCAGCTCTCAAGAAATGGAGACTGAACAAACCCAAAACACTAAAATGACAGAAGAATAATTCCAAAATTGGATTGTAAGAAAGGTCAATGATATGCAACAAAAAATGGATAACCAACACAAAGAAACGGCAAAGAAAATTCAGGACTTGGAACAAAAATTCACTAAGGAAATTGAGATCTTAAAGAAAAATCAATCTGATCTCCCAGAAATGAAGAATCAATCAGGAAAATACAAAACACAGTGGAAAGCCTCAAAAATAGGGTGGACCAAACAGAAGAAAGAATCTCAGAGATCAAAGATAATACTTTCCTGCCATGCGCGCCACCTGGAGATTGGACTAGCTTGAAGCTCTGGCAAGTGGGGGGGGAGGGGTAGTAGGGGCAATGTATATAACCCTAACAATATTTGTACCCCCATTATATGATGAAATAAAAGGGAAAAAAATAAAAAAGAGATAATACTTTCCAATTAAATAAATCAGTCATAGAGATAGAGCAGAGAAACAAGAGAAAAGAGCAAATCCTACAAGAGATGTGGGATTATGTAAAGAAACCTAATGTGAGGGTTATAGGGTTACCAGAAGGAGAAGAAGAAAACACTCAAGGGTTGGACAAGCTATTTGAAGACATAATAGAGGAAAATTTCCCAGGCCTTGCTAAAAATCTCCAGATACATGTTCAAGAAGTTCAAAGGGCCCTGGGAGATTCAATGCAAATAGGAAGACGTCACGACATGCAGTCATTAGACTGACCAAAATATCAACTAAAGAGGCCCTTCTACAAGCTGTAAGATGAAAGAAGCAAGTTACATACAAAGGAAAACTGATCAGAATAATGCCAGATTTCTCAACTGAAACATTACAAGCAAGGAGAGATTGGGGCCCCATTCTCACCCTTTTGAAACAAAATAATGCCCAGCCTAGAATCTTGTACCCTGCAAAACTAAGCTTAATATATGAAGGAGAAATTAAGACATTCTCAGATAAGCAAAGTCTGAGGGAATTCACCAAGACTAGACCAGCCCTACAAGAAGTACTCAAAACAGTGTTACACACAGAACAGCATAATAAATACTCACTAACATGAAAACACCCAAAACCTAATGATTAAAGGCCAGATATCACAATGGATCAAGAGATAAACCAAAGCAACAATGTCCAACCCAACAGAATGAACAGTAATCTGCCTCACCTATCAGTTCTCTCAATAAATGTGAATGGCTTAAACTCCCTACTCAAGAGACATAGGCTGGCTGAATGGATAAGAAAATACAATCCAAGTATCTGCTGTCTTCAGGAAACACATCTAACCTGCAAGGATGCATATAGACTAAAAGTAAAGGGGTGGAGATCAATATTTCAAGCAAGTGGATTCCAAAAGAAGGCTGGCGTGGCAGTTCTGATCTCAGATGATTTAGTTTTTAAACCATCAAAAGTAGCGAAAGACAAAGATGGTCATTATATTATGGTGAAGAGTACAGTTCAACAAGAATATATAACATTTTTAAATATATATGCACCCAACTTAGATGCACTGGGATTCATAAAGCAAACCTTACTGGATCTAAGCAAATTGATTAACAACAACTCCATAATAACAGGAGATTTCAACACCCAACTGACTGCACAGGACAGATCCTCCAAACAGAAAATTAATAAAGAAATAATGGACTTAAACAAAACTCTAGAACAATTGGGTCTGACAGACATTTACAGGACATTCTACCCAAAATCCACTGAATATACATTCTTCTCATCAGCTCACGGGACATTCTCTAAGATTGACCATATCCTTGGGCACAAAGTAAGTCTCAAAAAATTTAGAAAAATAGAAATCATACCATGTATCTTCTCAGATCAGTGGAATAAAAGTAGAAATCAACCCTAATAGAAACCCACATTTCCCCACAAAAATGTGGAAATTAAACAACTTTCTTCTAAATGATTACTTCATAAATGAAGAAATCAAGATGGAAATAAAAAAAATTCTTTGAACAAAATGACAATGAAGAGACAAGTTATCAAATCCTCTGGGACACAGCTAAAGCAGTACTGAGAGGAAAGTTTATCTCCATAAATGCTTATAATCAAAATTCTAAAAGATCACAAATAGACAATTTAATGAATCGACTCAAAAATATGTAAAAAGAAGAACAGATGAACCCCAAACCCAGCAGAAGAAGTGAAATTACCAATATCAAATCAGAACTTAATGAAATTGACAACAGGGAAGCTATACAGAATCTTAATAAAACAAAAAGTTGGTGCTTTGAAAAAATAAACAAAGTTGACACGCCTTTGGCCAGACTAATGAAAAGCAGAAAAGAGAAATCTCTAATAAGCTCCATCAAGAACAAAAAAGGAGATATAACAACTGATGCCAAGGAGATACAAAATATAACTTACAAATACTACAAAACCTTTATGCACACAAACTGGAAAATGTGGAGGAAATGGACAAATTTCTGGAAACACAAAGCCTCCCTAGGGTCAACCAGGAAGAAATAGAACTCCCGAACAGACCAATATCAAGAGCTGAAATAGAAATAGCAATTAAAAATCTTCCTAAAAAGAAAAGTCCCAGCCCAGATGGTTTCACACCAGAATTTTGAACACCTACAGAATGGGAGAAAATTTTCACATGCTATACATCCGATGTGGGGCTGGTAACTAGAATCTATTTAGAACTCAGGAAAATCAGCAAGAATAAAATCTAACAACCCTATCAAAAAGTGGGCTAAGGACATGAGGAGAAACTTTTCAAGAGAAGACAGAACAATGGCCAAGAAACATATGAAAAAATCTCAACATCTCTAATCATCAGGGAAATGCAAATCAAAACCACAATGAGATATCACTTATCTCCAGTGAGAATGGCCTTTATCAAAAAGTCACAAAACAATAAATGTTGGGGTGGATGCATAGAGATAGGGACACTCATACACTGCTTGTGGGACTGCAAACTAGCACAACCTTTGTGGAAAGCAATATGGAGATACCTTAAAGAGATACTAGTAGATCTGCCATTTGACCCAGCAATCCCATTACTGGGCATCTATCCAAAAGAACAAAAGACATTCTATAAAAAAGACATCTGCACTCAAATGTTTATAGCAGCACAATTCACCATTGCAAAGATGTGGAAACAACCCAAGTGCCCATCAATACATAACTGGATTAATAAAATGTATATACCATGGAGTACTATTCAGCTATAAGAAACAACAGTGATATAGTACCTCTTATATTTTCCTGGATAAAGCTGGAACCCATTCTACCACCTGAAGTTTCCCAAGAATTTAAAAATAAGCACTACATGTACTTACCAGCAAATTGATTTCACTTATCAACACCTAAGTACACATATAGGAATAACATTTATTGGACCTCAGGCAGATGGGAGGCAGGAGGAGAGGTTGGGTATATACCGACATAATGAGTGTGATGCGCACCATCTGGGGGATAGACATGCTTCATGCTCTGACTTGGGGGGGATGGGGAGCAAGGGCAACTTATGTGACCCGAGCATTTGTACCCCCATAATATGCTGAAATAAATAAATAAATAAAAATACTGAGGAATAAATTTCTAAAAGATGTGAAACACTTTATACACTGAAAATATAAAATCAGCATTGATGAAAGAAATGAAAGAAGACATACATAAATGGAAAGATCTCCCATGTTCATGTATTGGAAGAATTAATATTGTTAAAATGTCCATATTACCCAAAGCAACATACAGATTTAAAGTAGTCCCTATCAAAATTTCAATATCATTCTTCATAAAACCAGAAGAAAACAATCCTTAAATATTTGCATGGAACCACAGAAAAACTCCAAATAGCCAAAACAATACTGAGAAAGAAAAACAAAAATTGGAGACATCACAGTTCCTTCCTGATTTAAAATTATAAAATTATATTTAAAATTATATTGTTGGAGGGCGGAGCAAGATGGCGGACGAGAAACACCGCCAGATAGAGCGT
>VBSM01000937.1:4145610-4160070 GCA_008086735.1 Cheirogaleus medius | reverse complement strand
AAATAAAATAAAATAAAATTATATTGTTAATATTATAGTTTAATAATCATAACAATATGGTACTGGCATAAAAACAGAAACATAAGAGTTTTTCCAACCTCTTCTTCCAGAATTCTTATATTTTCATGCCTTAGCTTTAAGTCTGTTATCGATCATGAATTAATTTTTGTGAGTGGTGACAGGTGCAGATCCTCTTTCAGTCTTCTACATGTGCCTATCCAGTTTTCCTAGAACCATTTATTGAATAGTTGTTCCTTTCCCTGGTGTATATTTTTATCTGCCTTTTCAAAGATCAGATGGCATTATGTGGATGGTTTTATATCTGGGTTCTTTGTTCTGATCCACTGGTCTGTGTCTCTGAACTTGTGCCAGTGACATGCTGTTTTGGTTACTATAGCCTTGTAGTATAGCTTGAATTTTGGTAAGGAGATGCCTCCTGACTTGTCTTTTTGCTTAAGATTGCTTTGGCTGTTCAGGGTCTTCTCTGGTTCCATGAAAAGCATAGAATTATTTTTTCTGTATGTAGTAAATGGTATTAGTATTCTAATGGGAATTGCATTGAATCTGTAAATCACTTTGGGTAGTATAGACATTTTAACAATGTTCATTCTGCCCGTCCATCAGCATATGTTTTTCCATCTGTTTACATCCTCTGTGATTTCCTTTTTCAGAGTTTCATAGTTCTCCCTTATAGATGTCGACGTAAGTAAAGTATTTTGCACAGATAGATTCGCTGAAAGAAAATAAAAATAAATAACAGAAAAAGAATCATATCAATTTGTTTTTTTAAAAAAATAATTTATGAAGACCCCAAAGGCAATTAGTGCAATAACAAAAGTAAATAAATGGGACATGATTGTATTAAAATGCTTCTGAACAACCAAGGAAACAATCAATAGGGCAAATGGACTGCCTACAGAATGAGAGAAAATATATGCATGCTATATGTCCAATAAAGGGCTGATAACCAGAATCTACCAAGAACTCAAGCAAATAGCAAGAAAACATCAAACAATTCCATTAAAAAGTGGGCAAAAGATATGAACAGAAGCTTTTCAAAAGAAGATAGACTAATGGACAATAAGCATACAAAAAAATGTTCAACGTCTCTAAGCATCAGGGAAATGCAAATCAAAACCACAATGAGTTATTATCTAACTCCAGTGAGAATGGGTTTATCAAAAAGTCCCAAAAGACTTGTGCTTGTAGAGAGAAAGGAACACTTATATAATGTTGATAGGACTGCAAACTAGTACAATCTCTATGGAAAGCTGTACCTCAAAGAACTGAAAGTAGACCTATCATTTGACCCAGGAATCCAACTACTGCATATTTAAGGAAAGGAAAAGGAAAACATTTTATATAAAAAAGACACTTGCACTCAAATGTTTATAGTAGCATGATTCACAATCACAAAGATGTGGAAACAGCCCAAGTGCCCATCAATACTTGAGTGGATTAATAAAATATGGTATATGTATTCCATGGAGTATTACTCAATCATAAAAATATCATGAAGTAATACCTTTTGTAACAATTTGGATGAAACTGGAGACCATCCTTCTAAGTGAAGTATCACAAGAATGGAAAAACAAACACCACATGTACTCCCTATTAAATTGGAACTAATTGATCAACACTCATATGCACATATGGTAGTAAAATTCAATGGAATTCAAGCAGGTGGGAGGGAGGACGAGGAGATGAGTAAATTCACAACTAACAAGTACAATGCATGCAATCTGGGTGATGGACACACTTATAAAACTTTGACTCAAACTGTACAAAAGCAATTCATGTAACCAAAACATTTGTACCCCCATAATATTCTGAAATTAAAAAAAATACCTAGAGCAATGAAACAGGATAGAGAGCCTGAAGTTAAATCCAAACATATACTGTGGACTAATATTTTACATGGGCACCAAGAGGGAAAAAAGAATATTTTCAATAAATGGTGCTGGGAAAACTGGATTTTGACATGCAAAAGAATGAAATTGGATCCTTTCTTATAGCATATACAGAAGTAGCTCAAAGAAGATAAAAGACCTAAATGTAAAACCTGAAACCATAAAACTTTTAGAAGAGTACATAGGAAAAAATCTCCTCCATCATGGCCTTGGCAATGATTTTTTGGATATTACACCAATAGCTCAGGATTTTTGTGCAAAAATACATAAATAGGGCTGCATCAAACTAAAACACTTCTGCACAGCAAAGTAAACAATCAACAAATTGAAAAGACAACCTACAGACTGGGAAAATATATTTGCAAATGACATATCTCACCAAAATTTGTAAAGAACTCTACAACTCAACAGCAGAGGGATGGATGAAAAGGGCAAGAATTTCAACAAAGATCTAAAATATTAAAAAGTTCAAAACATGGGCCGGGCACGGTGGCTCACGCCTGTAATCCTAGCACTCTGGGAGGCCGAGGCGGGTGGATAGCTCAAGGTCAGGAGTTCGAAACCAGCCTGACCAAGAGCGAGACCCCGTCTCTAAAAAAAAAAAAAGTTCAAAACATTCTATGTCCAGCATCAGCACTGCTTTCTGAAAGTCATAAAGAAAGTAGGCTTATACTGTTATTTTGTGGCAGCTGAAATCCATGTCCATCCAATCCTCCCGATCCTATGTGAACACAGCCAAATTTTCCATGTCTGAACACATGGCACCCTGGAGTGAGGTGCCCACTAGAACTGCTGGAAGCTGCAGGTAAGGTGCCTATCAAGACTTTGAAAAGCTAGCTCAGATCCAATTCATGGATTTTTGCCATGGAAATCCATTGCCAAAGCTGTTGCTGATGCTATTATAACAAGACTTGGACCAAAAGGAAAGGACAAAACAAGTCAAAATGGAAACGTGATATGAGCACTACGAATATTACTGCAGCCAGTCTGAAAAAAAAATACAACTGTTACATGAAGAAGCCAGAATGCTAGTGGAACTGTCTAAGGCTCGAGATATAGAAACAGGAGATGACACTACATCAGTGATCATCATTGCTGGCTCTCTCGTAGATTCCTGTAACTAGCTTCTTCAAAATGGGATTCATTCAACCAATATTTCAGAGTAATTCCAGAAGGGTTTGGAAAGGGTATTAAAATTTTAATTAACGTGTCTTGATCTGTAGAACTAAGTTACAGAGAAACTTTGTTAAAGAGTACAACCACATCATTGAACTCAAAGGTTGTCTTTCAACGTTGAAGTCTACTTTCTCCAATGAGTGTAAATGCAATGCTGAAAGTGGCTGATCCAGCCACAGCTACCAGTGTAGATCTTAGGAGACATTAAAATAGTTAAGATATTTGATGGGACAATTGATGACTATGAGTCGGCACAAGGGCTGGTTCTCACCCAAAAGGTAGCAAAATCTGGCATAGCCAGAGTTGAAAAGGTTAAAATTGGGCTTATTCAGTTTTGCTTATTTGCTTATTTGCTCCTAAAACATATATGTATAATTAAATAATTTCTGACTTACCCAGATGGACCAAATGCTGTGAGAGTAAAGAGCCTGTAATCTAAATTTAATAAAGTAAAATTTTAAAACAAGATGTAATGTCCTTCTCATACAGAAGTGCATTCTAGGGGATGCTCTTAGTCATTTTGTATTACATTTTCTAAGCAAAGTGAATATTATGGCAATTAGGGATATTGAAAGAGAAGACATTCAATTTATTTGTAAAACAATTGGAAACAAGCCAGTAGCTCATATTCACCAATTCACTGCTGATATACTGAGTTCTGACCAGTTAGCCAAGGATGTCAGTTTAAATGGTTCTGGCAAATTACCCAAGATTGAAGGCTACACAAACCCTGGATAAAAAGTTATAGTTCTGGCCAGGCGCAGAGACTCATGCCTGTAATTCTAGCACTCTGGGATGCCGAGGTGGGAAGATCACTAGAGGTCAGGAGTTTCAGACCAGCCTGAGCAAGAGCAAGACCCCATCTCTACTAAAAATAGAAAGAAATTAGCTGGACAACTAAAATATACAGAAAAAATTAGCCGGGCATGGTAGTGCATGCCTGTAGTCCCACCTACTCTGGAGGCTGAGGCAGGAGGATCACTTGAGCCCAAGAGTTTGAGGTTGCTGTGAGCTAGGTTGATGGCATGGCACTCTAGCCCCAGCAACAGAGTGAGACTCTGTCTCAAAAAAAAGTTACAGTTCTTGTTCATGGCTCTAAAAAACTGATGATTAAAAGCTGAGTACTCTATTTATGATACCCTATGTGTTTGTTACTCACTGTTTAGTGAAGAAGAGAGCTCTTATTGCAGGAGGTGGTGTTCCAGAAATCAGAGTTAACCCTAAAATTAATTGAATATTCATGAACATTGAAAGTTATGGAATCATTCTGCATTCATGATTTTATACATGCTGTGGGAGCCACTCCATCTACACTAGTTGAAAACTCTGATCTGGGTCCCATTTTTATAATAATAGAACTAAGAAACTGGTATGCACAAGGAGAGAATACTACAAGCATTAATGTCCAAAAGAGTGGTATTTATTAACGTTTTAGAGGAAATGTTTGTCCAACCTTTGTTGTTTTCAGTCAGTGCTCTGATCCTAATGACTAAAACCCTCTGAGACATTCTGAAAATTAATGATATGATAAACACTAGACAATTGGGATAACACTAACTGACTGGCACCATTATTACCACTAACCATGTGGCTGGAGTTGAAGAAGAGTGCCTTGTTTTTTATAAGATTGTTGTCTCTAAGAATTTCAGGCTTGGACTTCCAGTTATAATTTGCTTGAAATTGTATTGACACAATTTAAATAAAATATTAAGTATTTGGTTTCAAAATTTTAAAAAGTGTCAAACAGACATTATAGAGCTGAAGAATACAAAAACTGATCTGAAAAATTCACTAGAGGGTTTCAACAGCAGACTAAACAGAAGAAATCATCAGTGAAGTAGAAGACAAGGCACTGGGAATTATTTGGTCAGAGTAGAAAAAAGAATGAAAAAGAGTGAATAAAGCTAAAGGGACTTATGGGACATGATCAAGCTGACCAATATATGAGAGGTCTTCAATATGTTCATGGAAAATGTTTATTATGAAGAAATCTATGCATAGATTTCAAAAAAATTACATTAAAATAAACATCCTAACTTATTATTACATATCTTAACAGGATCTGGTTTGAGGCATTAAAAAGGGTGAGATATCAGTATGAACAGAGCCTGTGTCAAAGCAACATGAATTCTGCTAAAATTAAGGCAAGAACAAGCATAAAATACATGAAGATTGGGTGGAAGAATGGTGAAATTATTGATACTTCATGAAAAGTTTACAGGGATAATGGGCCAAAGAAATCAGCAGTTTAAAAATGCATAACTCACTTTAAGAAGGGTCATAATGATATTGAAGATGTAGCCCATAGCAGCAAACCATCCACAACAATTTACAAGGAAAAAATTCATCTTGTACATGACCTAAATTGAAGAGGACCATTGGCTAGCAGCATGAACAATAGCCAACACAACAGACATTTCAATTGGTTAAGCTTACACAATTGTGGCTGAAAAATTAAAGTTGAGCAAACTTCACACTCAATGGCTGCCAACACCATTGTGCTCATGTCAGCTGCAGACAAGAGCATAGCTTTCAATGGAAATTTTCAACAAAGAGGATCAAGATCCTGAAGTATTTTTTCAAAAAATTGTAACAGATGTTACAATACATGGCTTTACCAGTATGATCCTAAAGACAAGGCACAAAGCAATGGCTACCAAGATTTGGAAGTGGTCCAGTCAAAGCAAAGCAGACCAATCAAGAGCAAAGGTCATGGCAACAATATGGGGGATATGCTTGAGGAATGTTGCTTGTTGATTTATTGTAGGACCAAAGAATGATAACATATGCTTATAATAAGAGTGTTTTGAGAAAGTCAGCCAAAGCTTAAGCAAAAAAAATGCCCAGGAAATCAACATCAAAGAGTTCTTGTCCATCATGACAATGCTTCTGCTCATTCCTCTCACCAAACAAGGGCAAAGTATTTTAGAGTTTTGATGAGAAACCATTAGACATCTACCTTACTTTCCTGATTTGTCTCCTTCTGACTTCTTTTTGTTTCCTAATTTTAAAAAAATCTGTAAAGGGCACCCATTTTGCTTCAGTTAATAATGTAAAAAATATTGTGCTGACATGGTTAAATTCCCAGGACCCTAATTTATTTAGGGATGGGCTAAATGACTGGTGTCATCACTTACAGAAGTGTCTTGACCTTGATGGAGCTTATGTTGAGAAATGAAGTTTATATTTTTTATTTTTATCTTTTAATTACATTTTTCACAAACTCTCTGAAGTTCCTCATATGCATTATGGAGTCCCAGAGGGAGAAGAGAAAGAGAAAGGGGTAAACACTTATTCAAAGAAATAATGGATGAAAACTTCTGAAACCTGGGGGGTGGGAAATGCACATCCAGATCCAGGAAGAGAAGTGGCCCCCAAATGAGATGAACCCAAAGAAATCCACAGAAAGCCACATTAGAATCATATTGTCAAAGATCAGAAACACAGAGAAAATTTTGAAAGCAGCAAGAGAAATGTGACTTGTCACATAAAAGGAGACCGATAAATTATCAGTGAATTTCTCAGTGGAAACATTGAAAAACATAAGTGAGGGGGATGATATATTCAAAATGGTAAAAGAAAAAAACCTCCAAACAAGTGTATCTGCCAAAACTATATTTCAAAACTGAAAAATAAGTAAAGACTTTCCCTGACAATCAAAAGCTCAGAGAGTTCATCTCCCCTGGATGTGTCTTACAAGAAATGCAAAGGTGACGGGAAGGAGCCGAGCTGGGCCATGGCGGTGCCAGGCACGCTGCTGATGATGGGCATGAGCAGCTCTGGGAAGTATATTGACCATGGGTGCCCTGCTGGCATCTGAGCTGGGATGGAAATTCTATGACGCTGACGACTACCACCCGGAGGAGAATCGAGTGAAGATGGGAAGAGGGATTCTGCTGAACTACGAGGACAGGATTCCATAGCTCTGCAATTTGCATGACATTTTACTAAGAGATGTAATCTCAGGACAGTGTGTGTTTCTAGCCTGTTCAGCCCTGAAGAAAATGTACAGAGACATCTTAATAAGAGGAAAAGAGGGTGCAGCTCTGAGAGTGAGGAGTTGGGAAAGGAAGAGAAGCCAGGATGTGCAGCTCTTCATGGTCCATCTGAGTGGGTTGTTTGAGGTCATCTCTGGAAGCTTACTTCAAATAAAAGGACATTTTATGCCCCCTGAGTTACTGCAGTCCCAGTTTGAGACTCTGGAGCCCCCAGCAGCTCCAGAAAATTTTGTCCAAATAATTGTGAACAAAAATCTTCCAGAGATAATTGCTACAATTATGGAAACTCTAAAAATGAAATGAAAATCATTTTGTAGCAATGGTCTGGACAGAATTAGTCAGAAATGTTTATCCCATCCCAAACATTGTTCCAGTCTCCTGGCCCTTGCTGTATTCTAAATTCTTATGGTGAACAAACCACAATGTGTCAAGATAGACTTGTTTGGATGTAGTTTTAGGAATCACTTGCTGGCACATCCAGAGAAGAGGGAGAGGGAACTTTAAAAGTCAAGTTTAAATTCATCTGTGACCCAATGAAATGATCAGAGGAAATTCTGTAATCAATGATGGAAATCATGTTTAGAACGTTCTTGCTCATGCCTGTATATTTACAAATAAATGAAACTTGGCAATCCAAAAAAAAAAAAATACAAAATGGAGTTCTTCAAGTTTAAGCAAAATGATGCTTCAAGTTTAAGCATGAATGCATAGGAAAGTATGAATCTCACAGGTACTAGTAAATAAATTAACAATCACAGAATATTTTAATACTGTAACAGTGGCAGGTACATCACTTTGGGTTCAAGAATAAAAAGTTAAAAGATGAAAGTATTAAAAATAACAGTGTGAGAATAAGTTAATGGATACACAATATAAATGATGTAAATTGTGACAATAACATAGTGCATGGAGAAAGAACTAAAAGTATAGAGTTATTGTATGCAATTGAAGTAAAGTTGATATCAACTTCAAATAGACTGTCATAAATATAAGTTGTTTATGTAAGCACCATGGTAACCACAAAAAAAACCTATAAAAGATACACAAAAGTAAGAGGAAATTAAAGCACATCAATTTAAAAAATCAATGATACATGAATGAAGACAGCATGGGGAAAAGAAGGACAAAAGAACTGTAAGAAAGATAGGAAACAACAAAATGGCACTAGTAAGACATTACCTATAGATAATACTTTAAATGTAAACTCCCCAGTCAAAAGACATATAATTACTGAATGGATTTTTAAAAAGACCCAAGAACAAAAGACTTACTTTATTTTTTGGCTTACACAACAAATTTATTTTCTCACAGTTCTGGAGACAAGAAGTCTGCAATTAGGGTGTTAACATGGCTGAGTTCTAGTGAGGGTTTCTTTGTGGCTTGCAGATGGTCATCTTCTCACTGTGAAAAGATTTACTTCAGATATAAGGGCACAAATAGGCTGAAAGTCCAGAAAGGGAAAAAAGATAATCCATGCAAATTATAACCAAAAGAAAGCAGAGACTTTAACTTAAAAAGATTCTTAAGTGACAAAAAGGGACATTATATAATTATAAATTGTCAGTTCACTGGGAAGATATAACAATTATAAATATATATGTGCCCATCATCCAAGCACCAAAATATATAAAGCTACATTGAGAGAAGTTAAGAGAGTAATAGACACACATACAATAATAGTAGGACACTTCATTAGCCCACTTTCAACAGTTGGTAGAATATCCAGACAGAAGAATGAAGAAGGACACATTGAACTTGAACAACACTGTAGACCAAATGGACCTAACACATATATACAGAACATTACACCCAACAACAGTAGAATATATTTTCTTCTAAAGTACACATGAAACAATCTTCATGATTGATCACATATTAATTAGGACACAAAACAAGCCTCAAGAAGCTGAGAAAATTAAAATCATATAATTTCTTTTCTGACCATAATGGAATAAAGTAGAAATCAATAGCAAAAGAAAAATGGGAAAATTTACAATTATGTGGAAATTAACAAACTATTGAGAAAGCAGTGGATCAAAGAAGAATTTGAAAAGGAAATTAGAAACTGTTTGAGACAAATGAAAATGAAAACCAATGTACCAAACCGTATGGAATGTAGCAAAAGCAGTACTTAGAGGGAAGCTTATACCAATAAACACCTACATTAAAGAAAAGAAAGATCTCAAATAACCTAACATACACCTCAAAGAACTATACAAAGAAGAACAAATTAAGCCCGAAGTTAGTAGAAGGAAAGAAATAACAAAGATTACTACAATGAGATAACATGTTGCCCCAGATAAAATGACTTTTATCAAAAAGACAGGCAATAATGGCTGCTGGTGAGGACGTGGAGAAAGGACAGCCCTTGTACACTATTGGTAGAAATATAAATGAGCACAGCCACGATGGAGAACAGTGTGGAGGTTCTTCAAAAACTGAAACTAGAATGACCATATGATCCAGCAATCCAACTACTGATCATATATCCAAAAGAAAGGAAATCAGTATATTGAAGAGATAGCTGCTCTCCTATATTTATAGCACTGTTCACAGTAGCCAAAATGTGTAATCAAGCTAAGTATTAATCAACAGATGAGTGCATAAAGAAAATGTGGGACATACACACAATAGAATATTATTTGACCATAAAAACAATGAAATCCTGTAATTTGCAACAATATGGATGGAACTGAAGGACATATGTTAAGCAAAATAAGTCAGGCACAGAAAAACAAGCAATAAATATTCTCACTCATGTGTTGGAACTAAAAATTTGAACTCATGGAGATAGAGAGTAGAGTGGTTATCAGAGGCTAGGAAGGGTGGTGGGGAGGGGATATATATATAATACAACAATTTTATATTCATAATAATTAAAAAGAAAAATTTAAAAATATATTAGAGCAGATATAAATGGAAATAGAATATAGAAAAATCAATGAAACTAAAGATGTTGGGGTTTTTTTCCAGAATGTTACAGGGGTTTAAACATTTTGGTTACATGAATTGCTTTTGTACAATTTGAGTAAAAGTTATAAGTGTGTTTTTCACCTTCTTGGTTAAACATATTCCTAGGTATTTTATTTTCCTTATTGCTAATGTGAAAGATATTGAGTATTTGATTTGATTCTCAGCTTGACTGTTGTTGGTATATAGGAATGCTACTAATTTCTGTACATTGATTTTTAACCTGAGACTTTGCTCAATTTGTTTATCAATTCCAGTAGTTTGTTGGCAGAATCTTTGGGGTTTTCTAGATATAAGATCATATGGTCAGCAAAGAACAATAGTTTGACCTCCTTTCCCCATTTGGATGCCCTTGATTTCCTTCTCTTGTCTGATTGCTCTTCCTAGGACTTCCAGCACTATGTTGAACAGAAGTGGTGACAGTGGGCAAATTATCAAAATCTATGGGATTCAGCAGAAGCAGTCATAAGAGGAAAATTCAGAGCCATAAATGCCTGCATCCAAAAGAAAGAAAGATCACAAATCAACAATGTAATCAATTGTCTCAAGGAACTGGAATAGAAAGAGCAAACCAATCTCAAATCCAGCAGAAGAAAAGAAATAACTATGGTCAGAGCAGAACTAAAGGAAATTCATAATGAAATAATTATACAGAAGATTAATGAAACAAAAAGTCGGTTGTTTGAAAAGTTAAAATTGACGGAGCTCTTGCTAGATTAACCAGAAACAGAAAAGGACCCTAATAAACTCAATCAGAAATGAAAACAACTAATGGACACAGTGAGCATGTAGGGGGGGGAAAGGCACACTTCAAATCATGGTTGGGTGTCCCAAAGTCATAACATGTAACCAAAATGTTTGTACCCTCATAATATCCTGAAATAAATAGATAGATGGATAGATAGATAGACAGATAGATAGATAGAAATGAAAACGGAGATATTGCCACAGAAATACAAAATATCATTTCTGAATACTATAAAAATCTCTATACACAGAAACTTGAAAACATTGAGGAAATGGACAAATTCTTGGAAACACACAACCTCCCTAGGCTCAATTAGGAAGAAATAGAACTCCTGAATAGACCAATATCAAGTAACAAAATTGAAGTAGTAATAAAAAATCTCCCAAGAGAAAACAGTGCTGGACCAGATAGTTTCACGGCTCAATTTTAGCAGACCTACAAAGAAAAACTGGTACCTATACTGCAGAAATTATTTAATAACTTATAGAAGCATGACATCCTCCCCAACTCATTCTACAAAGCCAGTATCACCTTGATACCAAAGCCAGAAAAGGACACAACATAAAAGGTATTTATTACCTATTCAAAATATGAATTTAAAAAGTAGGGATGTCTTACCAGGAGACTGCAAGTATTCCCTCTGCATCATGGTGGATCTTGAAACTCCCACTCCACTCACACCTTGCTCAGTGGCTGAATATACCCTTTAACTTGAGAGGGAGGGAATCTTCCCCAACTCATTCTATGAAGCTAGCATCACCTTGATACCAAAGCCAGGAAAGTATACAACAACAACAACAACAAAACTACAGACCAATATCCCTTATGAATACAGATGAAAAAATCCTCAATAAAATACTAGCAAACCGAATTCAAGAGCACATCAAAAAAAATCCCCGATGATCAAGTAGGCCTCATACTAGAAATGCAAGGATGGTTCAACATTTGCAAATCTATAAATGCGAGTCACAACATAAATAGAAGCAAAAACAAAGACCATATGATCCTCTTAATAGATGCAGAAGTGGTTTTCTGAAAGGTTAAAGTTGACAAACCCATAGGTAGGCTGATTAAGAAAAAAAGAGAGAAGACAAATAAAAGCAGAAATAAAGAGGAGACATTACAACTGGTGTCACTGAAATGAAAGCATCATAAGAGACTACTATAAGTAATTATATGTCAATAAACTAAATAACCTAGAAGAAATGGATGGATTCCTAGAAACATACCAATTACCAAGACTGAATCATGAAGAAATAGAAAATATGAAGAGGCCTATAACTTGTGGGGAGATTAAATCAATAATATTAAAATCTCCCAACAAAGAAAATCCCAGGACCAGATGGCTTTACTGGTGAATTCTACTGAACATGTAAGGAAGAAATTAAAGAGGACAGAAATAAATGGAAATGTGTCCAATGTTCATGGCTTGGAAGACTTAGCAGTGTTTACCCAAAGCACTTTACAGATATAATACAACCCCTATTAGTATCCCAGTGTCATTTTTATGGAAATACAAAATGATAAATAAATTTATATAGACACCAAGGATCCCAAATCACTGAAGCAATTTTGATCAATAAGAACAAAACTGAAGACCTCATACCTCCTGAATTCCAAACATGTTGAAAGATTGAATGCTATCCTACTAGGATCAACAACAAAGTAAGAATTCCACTGCACCACTTATATTTAACATTATACTAGAGCTTCTATTCAGTACGATAGAGCATGAAAGCTTCAAGGATGCTTGGTCAGTTTACAAAAATCAAACGTATTTCTACATTTCAGCAATTAATAATCAGAATTTGAAAAACTAACACTATTTATAGTAGCATAAAAAATACCAAATACTTAGGGATGAGTCTGACAAAAGAGGTGCAAGACCTGTACATTGAAAATAAAACATTGCTGAGAGCAACGAAAGACGACCAAATAAGATGAACTGATATACTGTATTCATAAATTATAACTCAATTTTGTCAAGATGTCAATTTTATGCAAATTGCATACAATAGATTCCATGCAATCTCAATCAAATTTTCAGCAGACTTTTTAAAAAATATATATAGACAAACTGATTTTAAAATTTATTTGGAATTACAGAATATTTAGAAGAGCCAAAACTTTTTTTTTTGATAAACAGTGTAAACATAGAATGTGATATTGGCATTAATGTAGATAAATTTCTCAAAAGAAGAACATAGCGAGTCCAGAAGTAGACCTACATACAAATAATTGACTAATTTTCAATAAAAGTGAAATTTCATGGAGAAAATACATATTATTCAACTAATCATGGTAGAACAATTGAATAGCAATATGCAAAAAATTTGAACCTCAAAAAGTTCAAAGTTTAACTCAAAATGGAACAACCAGGTGCTTATCAAGAAATAATCCATCATGACCAAGTGGGCTTCATCCCAGAGATGCAGGGATGGTTCAACATACATAAATCTATAAATGTAATTGACAACATAAACAGAAGCAAAAACAAAGACCATATGATCCTCTCAACAGATGCAGAAAAAGCATTTGACAAAATTCAACACCCTTTCATGATAAGAACACTTAAAAAAATAGGCATACATTTGGCTTACCTAAAAATGATACAAGCCATAAATGACAAACCCACAGCCAACATCATACTAAATGGGGAATAATTGAAAGCATTCCCACTTAGAACTGGAAAAAGGCAAGGTTGCTCACTATCTCCACTTCTATTCAACATAGTGCTGGAAGTCCTGGCTATAGCAATTAGACAGGAGAGTGGAATGAAAGGCATCCAAATTGGAGCAGAAGAGATCAAACTCTCACTCTTTGCTGATGATATAATATTATATCTGGCAAACCCCAAGGATTAAACCAAGAGACTTCTTGAATTGACAAATGAAATCAGTAAAGTCTCAGGATACAAAGTCAATACACACAAATCATAGGCATTCACATATGCCAATAACAGTCAAACTGAGAACCAAATCAAAGACTCAATACCCTTCACAATAGCAACAAAGAAAATAAGGTACCTAGGAATATATTTAACTAATGAGGCAAAAAAACCTCTACAGGGAGAACTATGAAACACTGAGGAAGAAAGTAGCAGAGGACATGAACAGGAGGAGAACCATACCATGCTCGTGGGTCAGTAGAATCAACATTGTTAAAATGTCCATACTTCCTACTTAACAAAAGATACGAAAGATTTATACAAGGAGAACTATGAAACACTAAAAAAAGAAATTGCACATGACTTAAACAGCTGGAAAAATCTACCTTGTTCATGGATTGGTAGAATCAATATTGTTAAAACGTCAATATTACCGAAAGTGATCTACAGAATTAATGCAATACCCATCAAAATACCACCAGCATTCTTTAGAGAACTAGAAAAAATAATTCTTCACTTTGTATGGAACCAGAAAAAAACTCGTATAGCCAAAGCAATTTTAAGTAAAAACAACAAAGTGGGAGGCATCAGTCTTCCTGACCTCAAGCTGTACTACAAAGCAATAATAGTTAAATCAGCCTGGCATTGGCACAAGAACAGAAGCATCTATATCTGGAATAGATCTGAGATACCAGAGATGAAACCCGCAGTATACGATAACCTAATCTTTGATAAACCAGACAAAAGTATACAATGGGGAAGAGAATCTCT